>KK112080.1:25834-77162 GCA_000611955.2 Stegodyphus mimosarum
ATTTCCGAGTTGTCCGACACTCGTCCGTCCCACTGCTTCCAAACGCGCATCACTGTTACCTGTTACGCTGCACACGAGAGGCTACTGCACGATACGACAATCCAGCTTCACGAAGGCCGATGATTCTCCCTCGTTCAAACTCTGTAAGTTGTTCAAATCTCGCTCTCTTTCGTCGACGAGGCATAAGTACAGATTGAGTTAACGTTTACCACTAGCAGATAACCACCGATAACCATACACGCCTCGCTACAGCCGTCTATTTATTCGGATCCATCAACCGTTCAGAGGGCGCTGCTCAGCATACGCATGCGCTACGGATTTGCAATTCTAATCATTTGCATATCATGCGCTACTTTGCATTTCCTGAAAATTTTAGCTCCCTCGCGTAAGTCCTTCATGGTGTTGCAATTTTCACAAACGTGAGTGTATTATATTCTAACTATAACAAACGTCCTTTTACAGGCTTTTGAGACTAAATAAGATCTACAAAAAGGACAACACATTTGCTGTTTCTGTTAAAAGATTCCAAACAACTGTTACAGCAACAATAGTTAATTTTAATATCTTTTCTGAGATATGTTTCGCATTGTTGATGGCAAAAAAAAACTTCCCAAACTTTGTCGCATCTATCACTTCTTTCGCAATTAAACCAATTGCAAACACTGTTGCATCTTTACCATTGTTTAGTATATGCATAATCATTTCAACTTTTAATCTTTGGCTTGTTTCTCCTTCACAGTTAGGTGCAATTCAAGCAATGTCAATCGGATGGAAACGTCTTACTGATATTACCTGATATACAGCTTAGTTTGAAATTGGAAATAATTCAAACAGGAATTAGCGCCAAGTGAAAAATCAAATATTTTGGGCAGCAAAAGGAATAGATAATTCTTGAATAAATAAAGATTCAATCAATTTAATTCTCACTTAAATTAAATTATTAAAATTATTTTTTCACAAATAATAAAATTTCAATTTTATTTAATCAGATTAGCACACTCTGATATTTCACATATGTAGCCACTTCACCAGAAAAATGACAGTGCCATTTTTTATAGAAATATTTACATGCACTTTAGAATTTCAGAGTTTAAAATTTCTATGTATAACAAACGCGAGTAAAAAATGATTTATTAGTTGCTATAATTAGCGGATGAGACTTGTAAACGAAACAATAAGTTCGATTGCTAGTTGCAAACAAACTTGCAAGTTTCATGCATTGCCATCAAAAGCAAAATAAGGAAATGCGCAACAAGAATATATTTCCAGATTCTCCGAACGTTTCTTGAAATGCTTAAAGCCCTCTAGTTTAGCAATAACAGACAAAACATTTGACATGGAACTTTAATTTTAATCTTCACTTTCAGTGGAGACGTGGTTTGCTATATCTCAGACAAACTTACAATCTTGGTCTTGATCAACACATTAAAAATGAAAAGCTGCTTCTGGTAATTAATATTGGTCTTTCGAAAGAAGAAAATAAAATAGCACGTTTTTATCCTAAATAGTTTTTTTGAAAGAACTAATTTACCAAGAATAACAAACAATTTAATGAGTGGGAAATTCTTACTTAGAAATATTTTGTATTTGATAGTTTTAGCTGCTTTATGATGAGAAACTAATGCAAAATTCTTTGCATGTAATGCCTCTAGTAGATAAAAGATTAAAGCCATGCAATACTAAACGTTCTGATATCAATTAAATTACTCACGGCAGCTTTTGTTTTGCTATTCTTTAGAAATCTTCAAATAAAGTGTAAATATGACACAGGTCCATTGAATAGAATTTCACGGAGGCATAGTTTACTATTTAGTTTATCCATGTGTGGATTTTATATTTAAACAAACAATAAATTTTGAATAAATGAGTGCCATGTCGACGTATAAGAGTCAACTGACAAAAAGATATTTAAAGATAGCTTTCATAATGAATGAATTTAATCATATTCTCTTTTTCTAGAAATCATTAAAAAATCAATTATATCCACGAGGAGGACACGGTCTTCGGCCGTTAAGGACCATCAATCTAAATAGAAAAAGTGAGGACAGTAAGAAATGTGCTTTCTTCGTCGACAATAAAACTGTGTCTGATATTCTCCGTCAATTGATCATTTTGCCATCATTATTCACTAAGCTCATATACACGTATGGATTTTCTGATAATGCTGTCCCGGTTTGAGAACACTGTAGAGCGTATATGAACATATGAGTATTTTTATAGATCCGTACCTTGCATCTGTGGAATTTAGTATAATTCTGATATTTTATTACCATCGCTTGCATCTCTATTGAGATAGAATACAATAGGGATAATTTAGCAGAGAATGTCGTCATATTTCTGCGCCAGTATCTCTGACAGAAGCAATAAAATTCTTCAAATATAAATAATTTTTTCTAACAATAAACGCAAAAAAAAGGAAAAAGTGCGCATGCCGCTGTAAAGAGAATCGTCTTACACAGTAATTTCAATTTTAATGGAATGTAAAAGAAAGAAATAATTATTTTATTAACCTCTATCAGGTAGTCTCGAAACTATAGACGAAGATTATTTAGGTAACAGAAAGCACGCTAAGATAAGCTGCTTAACGGGAAGAATGCTTTTCTGAAGGTTTTCATAGAAATTAGGCATTGTTTATTTTATTTGCGGGGAAAATCAAGAAAACTGACGTGCAGCCTAACCATTCATCGGGATCATTGTGGGAACTGTTCCATTACGATGGCCATTAAGTTCCCAGTTGATGAGAGTGGATAGAATCCACTTGCATTTTAACGATCACTTATAATAATGCTGTTGTTCTTTGCGACACTAGGATTCGTTGTACCGAGCTTCGACTCTACGCATGTACAGCTACATTTTAGAAACTAAATGCTCTTTAAAATGTTTGGTATTGTTACAATACGTCACCAAAAGTTCATGCGTCTTACACAGAAACAAGAGGAATCAAACACCAAGAAAGTTTGTTTGAAAAAAAAGTACAGGTGGAATGGCGCAGTAATATTGTTACGCAGTTTAAAAAAATCATCATTGTTATATTCATCATTGTCGTTCATCAGCATAAACCACGCAGGGCATAGGTTTCTTAAGCCTAAAATATTCCATTCAAGCCTCAGACACACAAAAGGTTATGTCTTGTATGTTTGTTGGTTATCTCTTAACCCTTTGCGCTCGAGCGGTGCCTCTCAGGCACCACTGCATGTGATGCGATAACTCGAGCGGTGCCTCTCAGGCACCGCTGCATGTGATGCGATAACTCGATCGGTGCCTGAGAGGCACCATACGAATCGATGTGTTTATTTGTGTTTGACCTAAGGAATATCGCTTGAAAGGTCTAATTGGCCTTTTGTAGATCATATTACGCGGTGTCTAAATAGCTATAAGGGTGTGTTATCTGAAATAAAGGACGTCTTAGCACCGCTTATGCGATAAAATGTCTTATCTCAAAAATACTAGCGACCGCGGTTGGAACTCTGGCTTCGATATCAGTTCGAACTCAACCTTCGACATCAGTTCGAACTCAACCTTCTTGTCGATCGCATTATTTCTTTCAAAGTTATTGAGCCCAATAAGTATGGAATACGACGAAAAAATTACTTCTTTCGAGAGTTCAATTTTTCGCCAGTAACGAACGAAATTACATCACTACATAGACAGCTTGCCCATACGAATGAAGACGGAAGTGATGAATATGACGATGACGTTAGAAGAGTAAGAAGACGAAAAATCCGAATAATCGATAGTGAATCTGGAAGCCAAAGTGACTGTACAGAAGAGACTGAACCTTCAGAATGGACAGTGTGCACAGAATCCGAAGAAATCCCCAGAAGAATACTATTTATATCCGGTGAAAGACAAGTAGGACCGCCCGTATTTCCACATATAAAAGAACCAATAGATTTTTTCAAATTATTTTTCACCGAGGAATTAGTTATTGACATATTGCGGGAAACTAACAATAACGCTGCGAGGAAAAGTAGAAGGGAAGACCTTATCATCCCGTTATATATGGCGATCATGGTACGATGTAACAGTTACCGAATTGTGGGCGTTTTTTGCAGTAATTATAAATATGGGGACAATGCCGATGACCAACATACAAGAATACTGGTCGAAAAATGATACTAGTTATATTCCGTTTTACTCAGACACGTTTACGAGAGACCGATTTTGTCAAATGTTTTGGAGACTTCACCTCAAAACAATGCCCTCAGAAGACAGAAACCATAGAACCCGTTTTCAGTTAGTATCAGGTTTCCTCGAGTATATAAATGAAAGGTTTTTGAATTATTTTGTACCCGGAGAGCAGATTTGTGTGGATGAGTCGACTGTCAAATTCAAAGGCCGAATATCATTCTTTACGTACAGTCCAATGAAACCTACAAAATAGAGTATTCGGGTTTATACGCTCGCTGATTCAAATACCGGCTTCATTTGTGGTATTCTGCCGTATTATGGATCTCTAACAACAGATACTTTGATAAGACCCGATCTACCGGTATCAACCAGAATACCGCTGCATCTATACAAAATGATACTGGATAAAATTCCTGGTGCTCAGGGGCACCACATGTTCACGGACCGTTATTATACAAGTTACATATTGGTGGAAGAATTACGCAAACAAAAGTGCCACTTAACTGGGACGATCCTGACAAATTGAAAGCACCTGCCATGTGAAATACGAAAGCCCAAATTTGAGAATCGATCCACATATGCATATCGCAAAGGTAATACTTTAGTTCTTTCGTGGAAGGACGAGAGGATTGTGACGGCTTTGACGACTTGGAATAATGCGGGAATAACTCCCTAAGAAGGACTCTACGAGGCGGTACTGAAGTCGTTATAAAGAAGCCCAATGTTATTATAAATTACATCAAATTTATGAGCGGTGTTGATCGAGCCGACCAACTGGCTTCGACCTATTGTTTTTTAAGAAAATCCGTAAAATGGTGGCGAAAACTGTTTTTTTGGGGTTTGATGATCTGCTCCATCAATTCATATATTCTTTATAAATGAAAAAAGAAGCAGAGAAATGAACGGCCGCTCAGTCACCTGCAATATTTAAAAACTTTAGTTGATCAACTGAGAGGAGACTTTCGACAAAAACAGCCTAGCACAGCTTCTACTTCACACAGCACTTCTGAAGTGATCCGACTAAATGGGAAGCTGCATGTTATTTTGATGAGACAAAAAAAGGATTGCAAGGTTTGTTTCCAAAGAACGTCCGGCCAAAGGCGACAAACTGTGTACTACTGTGACACATGCCCGACAAGCCAAGAATGCACATTGGAGATTGTTTTATAAAATATCATAAGAAGCAAACTTATAGCACGTAATTTTTAATAAATGTTTTTCATTAAGTTAAAAAGTATGTATAATGTTCAAATATACGAGTTTAAAGTGTTTTATTGTGTCTAAAAGTTTTTAAAGTTAACAATAACGAACTTATGAAATAAGCGGGAGCGGCTGATTACTCTCGAGTTGCTGGTTTACCAGACGAAAAACCGCCTCTAGGGCAAAGGGTTAATTTTCTTGTACGTTACTACAGTTCAGTAAATATGATTTTTAAACTTCTGATATTAGACCAAGCCTCTTAGATCCTGAAATAATAGAAAGGATTTTGCCTGCGCTACTTCCTCAGGTACAAGACTTTATCGAATTAAGGAATCCGACGACTTTAGAAAAGTTATTTGAGCTCGCAATCCAGTTTGAAAGCAGAAGAACGGCGGATATTAAAAGAAGACGAGCAACGAAGCCAATTTGGTGCGCCAAGGCCACAGCAGAGGCAAGATCACGGCTACGGAAGCAAGTCGAATCAGTGGTTAAAGAAACCTGAATATTTAAAAACAACCAGCGAACGTCGACAGCTCAGTAATAAGCCACACAAAAAGTTTGAAGGCTAGCGGAAAGGCCCAGAAAAGAAGAAAGAAGATTTAAACTGAAACGGATTTCTACTGACGGGAAGTGCGGAAGTCCGAAGGCTAAGAAAATTTCTCTACCATCAAACTCAATATAATTGTTGTGAAAAATTTAGTTCTTCCGAAGATTGAAATGTTAGTGAACAATATTCCAGCCACCGCCCTCCTGGATGCAGAGTAGCTTTGTGGCAGAAGAATGTTTTAAAAAATATTTTCGTCGGTATAGAATCTACAGTTCAGACAATATGACGGTGATAGCATCCCAGGAGAAAAGATGCAAATGTATAGGTAAAGTACCACTGTATATCCGCATTAAGGTCGAGCAGGTAAAAATTATATTCCTTGTTGTAAGGAATTTTCGAGCAAGCATAATATTGGGAGTAGATTTTCTTTCAGCATCCGAAGCAACACTGGATTTCAGACAAGCATCACTTAAGCTGACCATGAAACCGGTGCCGGAAGTGAAAGCGGACTACCCCACATTGAAGCTCGAAGACCTGCCAACTGAAGAGCAAGAAAAACTACGCCACGTGGTAAGTGAATTTTCTACTTTGTTCAGTGACATTCCCGGATATCCGCAAGTGACCAAAAACATGAAATAAATACGGCAGATTCACAGCCAGTTCGCCACAAGTCTTACCGTTATGACAAGTCTAAAGAAAAAAATTATAGAATTATTACTGCTTGCTGATAATGCTTCAGTGTATTAGAAGAATTGTGTAACAGCATTCATATAACGCCTCTGCACATAGACCTAAATATAACGTTTGACATTTTGCATTTCCCTCTGTGTACTGAATTACTTCCTTTAATTATAATCTACCGATAAGCAGTTCTGTCTAACATCGTTCTAACTGCCAAGTGACACTGTTAATTCTAGTGCGTTACAGAATAATCATTCCTTCCACTTTCAACATATCATGTCACGACAATCAATACTTTCAGCTGACAGTGGTATAGCATTACAACAGAGTGAATTAGACCCCTCAGTGCTTCTTGATTCAGACGTTGCATACGAGGAAAAGGTGGGCATACTTTGTGAGAACATAAGAAGATATTCAACCACATATCGTCGAAACAAATACCTCCTACCAAGAGATCTAAGGGAGCCGCTGCTAGCATCACTTGCAGCTCGACAAAAATTAGCTCTCGTAGGCCCTGATAATATAATCAAGCCTGATTACGCTGAAATAGCAGTTAACACATCAAATCTCTTGTGCTGTGAGATTGTCCATATGCGTTCACAGCAGCATCCGGCTCACGATCAACAAGTCGCAACAAGCAACCAAGAGCGCTTCCGACCTCACCACCTTTTCAATCCCCCATCCAGCCACAGACTTTTGAAGAAGTTTTACGTAATTCTAGTAAACCAAGTCTGATAATTCAGCCTAAGGATAATAAACACACAGGAAAGTTACGTCGTGAACTTCATGAGAAGATTCCTCTGATTAAAATTCCTGTTACTGTCAGTAAAATACTGCCGGCTCGACAAGGAGATATAGAAGTTTTCTGTTACACGCAAGACAACATAAATAAATTATAGGAGCATATACAAAAAGCAGATGTACAAGCCGATGTCAAACGAAGAGAAAAGCGACGCCCCAGATGCGCCATACACGATGTCTCTGAGCAGATCAAGCCTGAAGAACTCATTGCCGAGCTCAGTGCTACTGCAGGATTCTCGGCAAATCTTTACAAACAGCTCTTTCGGAAAGAACGACGTCCCAATAGAGTACAATGGGTCATCGAGTGTACTACCACTCGATTTGCAGCAGCACTCAAGCTTCGAAAAATCTACACGGACTGGCAAGCACATACAATTACAGAATTCCTTGGAATTAAAAGATGTTTTAAGTGTCAACAATTCGGTCATCTCCAAGACAAATGCCAAAGTAAGAAGACATTCTCCGCTTACTGTGCAAGACTACACAATGTTAAGAACTACAAAGCAGAAATGCCAGCCTGTATTAACTGCGGCGACTCAAATGAACGATTTGGTACTCACTTCGATTATCAACACCCAGCCTACGATTCAAACTGCCCCTTTTACCAACGAACAGCATGTGTTATCAGACTTAATACAGAATACTAACTCCATCCAAGAGTGTCACATCCCAAGCCAACTCGCAATAGAAAGCAATAGTCCAGAATCCCAACAGCACATAAATGTCGCGCACTTACGAAGAGAACAGCCTTTAAATTGTATAGAAATAAATCTACAACATGCCCGATCTGCCACTAAGCACTTAGTTACCTTTGCCACCAACATAGCAGCTGATCCTCTGTTTATAGAGGAACCTTACACACGTAGTGGGAAGGCGATAGGCTTCATTAAAATGGACAGTTTGTCAAAGTATCGATCCATTTTCTCCGCCACATGCAATTACAGTTTTTGTAATCCCGATTGGTCACCTACCATTATCTCCACTCTACGAGATAGTGTTTCCATACTATTAGAGTTGCAAAATTTTACTGCAGTATTCACAGTATTCTCCGCCAACCGCAGATATCAGTACCTCGCTGCAATACTCCCAAAACCTATTGCAAAGATTCAAGACTTCAAACATCTTGCTGGCAGGAGATTACAATGCCCATAATACAGGATGGGACACTTTACGGAGGACGGGGACGCCCGATGTACACCTTAGGTTGACAGGCATATGTCCCTCGCCCCCCCCCATTGTCTGTTTTTATCAGCTCCACCCCAGCCGAGGGAGCGGACAAGACAGTACCAGTACGGTCCCTGCCGAGCCTGATCCCAACCTGGGTACGATACCCGGGTTCTAGTCCTGTGAAGAATAAGGTACAATAGTACCTGATATTTTGCCCCTGTGGTTGAGACTGCCTAAGTACAGATCCTAGCCAGTACTTCCCAGGAATTCTCCTGAGTCAACCCCCGGGGGGTAATACAGGATGGGGTTATGCAATGACGGACTCCAGAGGTTAACTTATGGAAGACTTTATCGCTGCCAACAATCTGGTATTACATAATACTGCTGATGCGCCACCAACTTTTGATCGCGTATATGCACAGAGCTGGCCAGATTTGACTATTCCATCATTCTCTGTAGCACAAAACATTCAAAACTGGCAAGTGGAAGAAACTGAAAGTCTTTCCGATTACAAGTATATTACTTTTGACATCAATAGCCCAACTGCAACCATGATCATTCGCCGCTATAACCTGCCAAACAATAAAATACGTACATTTATAAGGACCATTAAGGAGAAAATTGCCTTACTTGAAACTTCAATGGAACAAGCACATGATTCGGCAAAAATGGAAGATGCAACAAATAACATAATGGCAATTTTAAAGGATACCTGTGATGAACACTTGCCTACTCGCACCGCTAAGAAAAAACAAAACAACATAAACATCATTTATTATCATCTTTACTATCATCTTTTATTTTCCACTTCCAGCTAGAATTAACACGTGGATATCTGTATGGAAATTGTACTTGCTAATGCTTAAGTATTTAAGTTGTGGCTTTTTGACAAGAGCAGAGTAGAAGGGGAGAGAGTGAGCCGTCTAGCCACGAGACTTCACGCGATCTTGCCATCAGTTATTGTCCGCCTTTAAGGTCAGAGGTTTTAGTCCTCTTGAAAGCTAAAGACGTATTGTAGCTTTCCGCAGTTCGCGTACTACAAGCGTAGTAATTTAAAAGGCCAGTTTTAGTGTTAGACATCCGTGTAAAATATTAAAAGTTAGCCCTCATTTAAATTTTAGTTAATTAGTAGTCTTATATTTTTACGTTTAGACCACAAGTGGTTGGTCTTCGTATCACGAAGTGAGGGAGCGACTGTGAAATCGGGGAAAAATAAAGGGTCATTTTAACCCTTCTCATCTTGTCGTCTTTACTGCACTCCATAGGATATAGTTTGCAGTCAAACTCACTGTCCAGTCAGGACACGTCATGTAAGAAACAGATAAAAAGAAATACCAGTCCTGATAAATTGACCTTTACATGTCATCATGACACAAACAATGCATGACATTACAACATTTTCCTACACTCATTTATATTATGATATAATATAAGAAAATTCAGGAATAAACTTAAATGAGGGAAATGCAGGAACTTGTACAACTTAAATCCAACTTAAATGCAGGAATTTATCCTCCATTTAAGTTGGTTTTATTCAATGAATAAAGTATCTTTGTCCAAACTACGTAGGGGCAACGTGTAAGAACACTTAAAATCAAAATTGAAATTATAAAGCAGACATAACAGTTTGGAGTTAGTTATTCATATGAAATAAAATATTGAAATGATAACTTGTAGTTTATTACTCACCGAAACTCATTTATGAATAATATCTCGAATAACACAGTAAATTTTAGAGCGTTATGACATGTAAAGAAACGTAACATTGTTCTAGGAATTCTAACTAACTTCATATTTCTTAGTACATAATGCATACTCTTTTCAGAACTTCTGGTCTCGAATACTTGGAGAATGGGCTGGTTGCATGAAGTTTTTGTAGTTTTCTTCATGTGAGTTCTTCGAGGTTCCCTTAGAAAGTGATAATCGCGTGAACCAGGAGAAATTGTGTTGTCGCGTAATTATGTAACGTGATCAAGCAAGTTAAACAAACCACCTGGTCTTGAATAAGAAATAGTTTTCATTAACTTTGCAGTTTTCGCAAATTTTACTTTAAATTTTACTGAATCGAAAATTTCATAATTATGTTTAAATATTGTTTTAATATTTACTTAATAAAAGTAAAAATTCTTGATGTTTTTTTTAAATAAGAAATAGGAAGAAAGGAAACAAAGAATAAAGCAAATAGGAGTAAAATTAATTTTCTGTTTTAGAATGTCTATAGCAGTTTGAAGCGGAAGAAGAAACGGAAATTATTTATACTAGCATTTAGATGTTGAGCTATGAACTACGAAACTCTTATTATATGTACTACCAACTGTAAAATGTGCACAAAAAACAAAGATTTGTGGAAATAAATTTTGGATTTCTCAGAATTTAATGTAATTATTTAATGTACTTTCCTAGTATATATTAAAAAATTACAGTTCCGTTTATGGAAATAACAGCTTTGTAGAACCGACTGGAAGACAATAAATACTTAATTACAAAAGTAACGACACACATATTTCACATGCACAAGGAAAATCTTTATATTTCTCAACTGAAGATTTGTTATTTTTTGACACTGGAATGCGATAAAATTTGAAGAATAGAAAACATTCAGAATCTCGACACATATTCAGTACAGTGCTACTTGGGACACCCTAATCCAAGAAATGTCATCTTCAGTGGAAGTGAGTTTTTCTCACAAAGAATTCTGAAGAAGAAATAACGATCTAAAAAAGTACTTTCGGAATAAGGCTCAAGAATACTTATTAGAGTTCTGGCTTGTATGTATGGTCAGTTATTCTACAGACAGACAGTTGCTAGCTTCAATTCAATTTAATTCATTCATAAGTAAACTCTATGACCTTGACAATTATCTTAACTTGATATAAAGGACATTGAAGAAACAGCAAAACAATAGCTCTAGGATCTAGGAATCTCTATAACTTTGTTTTTACAGAAGAAATTTGAATTACTACTTTCTAGTATATGTCATAGTATTCAGCTAGGCATTGAAATAGTACGTGGCAGCTAATATGCTACCCAAATTCAGTTCACCTATTCCAGAGGTCTTTCTAGGATCATCTGAAGAACCACCAGTGTTTCTTTGCTCTCCGCAAGTAGCGATCAGTGTTTAAATCTACTCTCTAATGATCTCGATAAACACTGGTCTTTTATTTTAGCTTCACTTACGATATTCTCGGTAAAAATTCGAACGAAGTCTTTTCTGATATTAAGTTAGAGGAAAACATTATTTGAGATCTAACGTCGTATGCGACTTCGTTCGACATGCAAATTTTGGAAAATAGTACAAATAAATGTATTATTGGTGTTTTTAACAGATGATTATGAAATCATCTTAAAATGATAGAAAGAGGTAATAAAGATATTATCAAAGTATAATTTTTGGTTTTTCTTACATTTTGTACTAAAAATATGTAAATTTCAGGAATACTAAGATATGTTAACAGTATTTTACTTTTATTTTTGTCACTTATATTTATTAAGAAATAAAATGGATTAAAATCCAAGTGATAAAGTAAAATGCCTATTACGTATAGCTGTTTGAGTACATGCACTAGCTATTTTTCGAGAAATTTCTGTGTTTTCATTTACAAAATTGTCTGAAAAGATTTTGGATACGTGCATAAACCTAAAACTTTAGTCCATTTAATTCATACTATTTCAAAAAATATTCTGGAAAGTTTCATAAAATTATTATAGTTATATTTAAAGTTTTTCTCATAACACAAAAGTTGGAAAAATGAAGTTTTTCAAAAAATAGGTTGTTTTTGTTGTTGTGTAGGGTTTGCCTTATTTTACATAACAAATTTATTTTTAATTTGATACCTTTCCTGAATCCCTCAACTTCCCCTACTATTTTCTCGTCAGGATGTAAATTTTAAGTTAAGTGAAGTGAATATTTAAACGGGTGAATCTCTGAATTTATTCAGAGCGTGTTTTTTTCACTAGCCAGCGTAAATTTCGTTGCTATCTCGCTGTTACGCTAGTAATCCTCTTGGCCATTTCGGATTATCATCAGGCCTGTTAGGTTTCTCTGAGTCAACTTGTTAGGTGTAATTTAACGTCATAATCCAACACCATTTTAGATTCGATTTGAATTATATCCTGCATTTAAGTTTTCACCGCAAGTTGACTGCCTTTTTGTAACGCACGGAGATCGTGCCTTTTTGTTAAACTTTGAATTAATAAAGGGTTACTTTTCACCCTTCTTCTGTGCTGGTAGTTTATTTACGCCTGTGCGAGAATTCGGTAGGTTGTTTGTAGGATCTAGAGTTAATTTATGTAGAGTAGCAGAGACAGATTTTACAGTTGTTGTGACTTGTCTGGCAGTAAGATCAAAATAAGCTCCCGAAACTCACTGCGGCAAGAAGTGCAAGATTGTGCCTATCGTTGGCAAGAGCCTTAAGCACCATACAGGTGACAGTACGACTTCGTTCAGCTCTACCCCTGATTTTGATAGAGAGCACCCCGGAGGGATAGATCCGAGGGTCTCCCATCACATTTTCCCTTTGGGAAAAGAAAAATTCTTATGCCCAGCGGGCTAGACGAAGAAGCTTAGAATAGATGAAAAAAGCATGACGTTACAAAAATGAAGGCAAAGAAATAACAATAACTTGACGTCCCGACTTATCATGGCCGCTATATAGCATGCCGATGAGACTACGTAACATATTGCTAAATAAAATTACACCGACTTTGAGATCAAATATCAACGTCTACGTGCCCATAAAAGTATCTTTAGGCGTTATTTGCATAAATCACCATTGAAACTTACACTGGTCTTCTAGGCTTTATCACATATACAATTACGATTTATACATTTTCATGCACCTAAATTTTATTAAACTTGAAACACTTACTTCCAGGCGTTGTGATATTTCTGCATACCGAGCTGAAATTTACATATCTTAAGTATTAAAATTAGAATGAGAGACTTATAAGCGTTCAGTGATGAGCAACTAACATGCAGATAGCACCGATTAGAATGTAAACAAAACCAAGCAGAAGTCCTGCTATGGCAGCGGCCATGAAAAGACGTGCCGTCAAATTGTGACTTTTTATAGCTTCATTTTCATTGTATGGGTCATACGGGGGACGTTTACTCCATTTATTCTAACCTACTTGAGCGAAACTGTTTATTTCAAATTCTAAAGTTACACTGTTTTTAAAATTTTGTGATTTTGCTGTTGAATCGAATTTTATGTGACGTAATCTCTGAGAACGTGATATTCAATAAATAAAGTAAGCACGCAAATAGTAATATAAAAAGAGTGTTATAAAGCTTTCTTAATAAGAAAACTGAACATTGATATGACGAACTAAGAAAATACTGCAAAAAAAAAAAAAAAACAGAAAAATGTATGCCAACACTTAACGCTGCTTCGAGAATTATAAATGCATATTGCTATATTGATTTTAAAACATTTGTAATTTTGCTGTTGAATTTTATATGGTGTAAGCGCGAAGAAAATGATGCTTAACAATAAACATTAAAAGACAAAAAGAAATGGAATGGAGTGAATTTAACAGCTAATTGGTTGACTGTGAGTTTAGCAAGAGAGTAGAAAACCTTAACAAACCCTTCTAGGCGACCGTTAAAACCTGAAGCCTTTCAGATTTTTTAAATATATTTCTACCTGCAAGAAGATCACGCTTACGGGACTTTTATTTTTGATTAAATGTTCTTTCATTTACCCCCTGACTAAAATCACTTCACCCAAATTCATCTTTTCCAAACTTCTTGAATTTCGTGTTATCGGTTATGTTTGCATTAGTATCTATTTTCTTATTCATTCAATTTAAAATCTTATCCTTTTTAAGCGGCTGAAATCAACTTTTCCTACATCTGCCAACCCATTTCTATTGTTTTCTTTCTGATAGTCTTTGCCATGTTCTTTGGATTTGAATATTTTCGATTTCTTAGATGTTGGCATAATCTCAAGAAAAAACAGAAATCTATTTTAGCTCGCCCAGCCATTTGAGACTTAACAAGCCAACCCTTTTTACCTTCTGGCTGGTTGCCAAAAATTCAACTTCTTACCATTCCGATTTGTTCTGCATTTTCCACCTATTTTCTAAGCGATTTTTACTTTTTTTCCAAGTGCAAGTCTGGCACATTAAAAGTTTGTTTGATGTCTCAGATGCCTAAGAAGGGCGTAAAAAGTTCAGATTTGAAATAACACATAAACAGTATTTATGTCTTTCAATAATCTTTTTGTTCATTGCGTCTTATGTATTCTGGGTTACTTGAAAAAATTATTTTAATGCATTTACTGCATAAATCAGTTTTAAATTGGCCGCGTAGCAATGCGTACAGAAAAGCTTTTTTTAATTCTTATTATCTTAAGACCCTTAACATGTTTTTATTGTTTCCATTCACAATAATATTGGTTATTTTTTTCTCTGGTTTGAACTAACATGAACATGCACATTCGAACTGAAACTCTTATGTTGGACTTACTCACTGAGGACAGGTCACATAATCCTAGCGCTATGGACTACGGTGAATTAAAGTTTAGAAAGTTTTTTATGCTTTTAAGTCAGGTAAGTTATGTTCTTATAGAAGAAATATAGATAGAAATATCAAAAATTAATATTTGCCACACAGAAAATTAATATGCACGACCGAATCGATACATAGATTATGCAAATCAAAATCAAATTACTAACCCAAAACGGCTATTAAGCTCGAAATTCTAAACGGAATTTTGCGTCGAATCACTAAAAATGCGTGTTTTCAGTTTTCATTCAAATCTTTTGCTAACAAACTCAACGATTTGAAAGCTAGCCTTGACAACACTTAACGGAATAAAATATTTTTATCTCCAGGTCTGTCTATTGGAAATTCGAAGTCATGCTGTTTCAAAACATTTTCTGATTTTGCTATTGAACTGAATTTTATGAGGGGTAAGCGCGAAGAACGGGATATTTAATTAATAAGTCAACACTTAAAACGTTAATAATAATAAAAAGACAAAAAGAAAAGTTTTGTAAGCTAGCTAACTAAGTAAAGTGAAGATTAACAAAAGACTGAAAATATGTTTGCCAGCCTTTAACACTGTATCGGGAATTCTAAACATATGCTGCATTTAAAATTTTTCTGATTTTACTGTCGAATTGTATATAACGTGAAGGCGAAGAAAACAGTGCTTAATGTTAAGGGTTTAAAAAAAAGTTAGCAAAAGTGACTGCAACAGCAGAAAAACCTTTCAGATTTTTTTATTATTATTAATTAATCAATCTGTAGAAATAGAAATGAAGTTTAAGTATGTTTCACAAAATCGTTTTTAAAGGAACACTTCCAAAATTTTACTATTGAGGCGGAATTTTCCCGTCATATTTTGAATTCTTTATAACTTTTTGAAACACTATCGAGTTTTAAGTTGAATTCACATTTTGAACTCCAGGTCAGTGACTCAGTATATTCATAACTTCCACCTTCTGTTAACTTGACAGTGGCATTTATGATGGTATTTCTTCTGGTTCTTTCTGTTGTTCCTCATTCACAGTTTCGTTAGGTCGCAGAAGTATTTAGTTGATAATTTGACTTTCTGATTTACTTCCAGAATCAAGTTATTTACATGTAATTGTAAACAATAACAACGTAATATCCGAAACTACGATATATAGAACCTCATTATAGCCTTGTAATATTGATATCAAGAAAGAAAGACCCACGTGTTTCAGATGTTTATGTAATTACATAAAAGTTTATATAATTATATATAAGTCTTTTATGAGCATATATATGCATTTCTAAATTATGAATATGTACCTCCTTCTTTCTTTACCATGAAAAACAATAACTATCTACTTTAAATATTCATGCACTTTGTCACTTAACTAGAAATGCTAAATAACATCTATATTGAAGGATTTTCAATATTGCTTTTGACTAATTTTGGCGAGATTTACCTAAGCTCGAAACCCTTTTTATCCAACGCTCTCTGGTATGGAATACATCCGAAGACGCCATCTTGAATAGATGAGACTTGGCGCTCTCTGAATGGTGAGGACGCGCTTCCCTCCTCCCCTCTTATTCAATTACAGGACCGCAGCTGTCGTAGCAGCGTGCTTTGTTTGGCCCGATAAGCGATGATGTTGAGAATAATAAAGTCTTTCCCTGCAGAAGGCAAGGCCGCCTTTAAGTATTTAACAAGTGCTCGGCTTGGAACAGTGTGCCGGAGCCGATAATATGTTAAGTGTCCAGAAATGTCCCCGGAGAAAATGTTGGTTAGAGTGTTCGTTTTGATTAATTGTTGGGTTATTGTTCATTTCCCTCCAAACAATGTATACAAAAGACCCTGTGATCTTACGAACTATTTAAAAGTTGACATAACGAATTTACGCTGTGTATGCAACAAAATATTTGAAGTAAACAATAAGTTAAAAATATTTCTTCTTGTATTACTGAATACGTGAAGGGGAATTTAGTAATATTTCACTTCATTTTATTTTGTTTAAGTAGATGGGCTTCAAGACAGTTCTGGAAAAAAAAGTTGAGTTAAAGATGTAACTTGTAGCAATAATGAAATTACTCAGTTAGGTGTTTAAGAATTAAGCAATTATTATTTTCTTAGTTTTAAGACGTGTAAGGAATATGTAGGTGATACTAATTTAAATGAAGGGGATTCTAAAATTGAAATGATCTTATATGCTACTTCAAAGAATGCATTTCAGCAGCAAAAATGTTTTTTTTAAAATGATAAGGTATTTTACACAAATGCTGCTTGGTATTCTTTACAACATCATGTCCACAAACTGAATTTACTGCCGAAATTTAAAATTTTTTTTAAAATTTAGAATTTTTTTACTCCTAAAACTTGATGATCATAAGCACTGATGCTGATAAAAAAATAACCATGTTTTCTAAGGTAAATCCTGAAATCTTTTACCAGAGCTAGAATATTGAAGAACAGTGTAGCGACTATTCGCTGAGTTCTTATCAGTAACAAGACCAAAGAAGGGTTAAATTTACCTTTTATTCTAGCTCAAATTCAATGAACAGACGACCCCTTCTTGAATTTACAATAATTCTCTACTTGGGCTTTAAATCAAGACAAAAAATGTAAGACTATTCTAATACTAACTGAAATAAATCAGCCGAAGCTGCACGGAATTAACTAACAGAGTTGCACCTTATTTAAGATCACCGGCGGATACTAGAAGGCACGCAAGAGTACTGCCGAACAACAATAAGCTTAGACTAGCAGTAACAACCTGCCCGAAAGGCAGAACACGCTCTCCTACACTCTTCTAGTGAAGTGACCCGGACTTCAGCTTAAATGCGTGTTTTTTACCTCATTTACATAAAAAAGAATTTCTGAAAGCTTTCAGATTTTATAAGGTTTGTGTATTACTTTTATTTATTAAATATCATGTTCTTCGCACTTAAACCGCATAAAATTCAATTCAACAGCAGTATCACATATTTAAAACAATATATCTTTAGAATTTCTTATAGACAATCTCGCGTGCTAGATATATTTTTTTCCATTCAGCCCAGTTATTGCTCGCTTTGAAGTCGTTGAGTTTGTTAATCAAAATTTCTTAAAAGTTTTACAAAATATGAAATAGACAATAAAAATATGTAGAAACATATATGAAAATATAAACAAAATATGAAATAGACTGATTTGAAATTCATAATTCGGCCTTCCAGCTGCCCTTGTTCGGGTAGAGGATTGCGTTATTCAAAATTTGACGGCTCTAGGTACTATCGTTTTTTCTCAATGCGAGAAACATCCATACATCCATACAGATTCTTCGTTATTTAATTTCTTTAAATATAATACGGGAAGATAATATTTAGTGGCAACAATTCAAAACATGATTAGCCGTTTATAGTGAAAAGCCACAAAATGCCGTTTTGGGACTAATAGCCATTCTGGGCTACCACCCCTTTCAACTGAAAACACATTCTGGCAAGGAAACGTAGGTAGGAAATAAGACGGAAAGGCTTGTTCCAAAATGAAAATAACTATTAGGAAATTAAAATAACCCTGTAATGCATTTCATAAAAGCTTTGACATTTTTTCTAGAAAATCCTCCACTATAAATAGGATAACAAAACTACTCAAGCGTATGCTAACGGAAAGGAAAAAAAAATTAAAACATGCAATATAGGAAAATTTCAAGGTTATTTATATTTATATAATTTTAATTCTATAGTACACATATTCAGATACATGAATTAAGTACTATCTAAATTTTCCAAGTAAATATGATATATTATAGATTTTTGCAGAAATAGATATATTTTTTTAGGATTAATGTTAAGTAATCAGCAAAAAAAAATATAGTTGAAGGATACACTCCAGGCATCTAAATAGAATATTAGGCATAGGCATTATACTCAGGCATCTAAACAGAGTATTAGGCATAGGCATTATACTCAGGCATCTAAACAGAGTATTAGGCATAGGCATTATACACTGGCTACCAATAAGTATTTGGACATCTATGCAAATGACGATATCTGCGGTCCTAAGGTACGTCACTGACTCCGCCGGTATATATCGTATAGGAAACAGCATCGGCTTTAGTCGCATGCAAGATGCCTCGCAGTTCGGAGCTCTCTGATTTCAAGAAAGGTATAATTATCGGCTATCAGAAATGTGGCCGATCCTTAAGGGACATATCTAGCGATCTGAAGTACCCAAAATCGACAGCGGCCTATGTAATTAAGAGGTGGAAGGTGAGCGGTGATTGTCGGAATGTGCCCCGAGTCGGCAGACCAACGAAACTGGGAGATACAGACCGACGAGTACTGTCCAGAGAAATTCGGAAGAACCGCAGCCAATCGATGGCCCTCCTCCGTGAGAAGTTTCAACAGGCATCCGGGAGTATTGTTTCAATGAATACCATCCGTAAGGAAGCACATCTGCTTGGTTTTCATGGTCGTGCTGCTGCCCATAAGCCTTTAATTACAAAGTCCAACCGCGCTGCTCGGTTAATGTGGTGCAAAGCACATCGAAATTGAACCGTAGATCAGTGGAAACGGGTTCTTTGGAGTGACGAATCAAGGTTAACCCTTTACCGTTCGGATGGCAGGATCTGGGTGTGGCGTCTACCTGGAGAACGTCTCCTGCCAGAATGCATTGTGCCAACAGTCAAGTTCGGCGGAGGTGGAATTATGGTCTGGGGGTGTTTCTCCTGGTATGGGCTGAGACCCTTGGTCCCCATTCATGGTAAGCTCAACTCCGATGCCTACTGCACTATTTTGGATGACAATGTGCTTCTTACGTTGTGGCAGTTTTACGGGTTGGACCCCTGTTACCTTCAAGACGACAATGCCAGTTGTCATGTTTCGACGTTAACCAAGGCTTGGTAGGGTGCCAATGGAGTTCATCGAATGGACTGGCCTGCCCAGAGTGCAGACCTGAACCCTATCGAGAACCTCTGGGACGAGTTGCATCTCCGAATTCAGGGGTGCATTACCCGTGCAAAATCGGTGAAGGAACTTCTATGTCTTCTCCAAGCCGAGTGGAAGAAAATACCACTAGGTGTCATACAAAGACTTGTGGAAAGTATGCCCTTGAGGGTCCACGCTGTAATTACGTCTCGTGGAGGCTCTACCAACTATTGATTTTGAATAAAGTTAGTTTTTCTTTTCTATCACAGGTGTCCAAATACTTACTGGTAGTCAGTGTTCTCAGGCATCTAAATAGAATATTAGAAGACATATCATTGTTAAATAAAACATGCGGATAATATTGATATGACATCCCATTTATCTTACATATTTCATACATAATATATTATTTAAAAACGGCAGACTGTTCTTCGTTACTTTCTGAAAAACCTGAAGATCCACAAAATTTTTTTAGTGATTCGAAGAAAAAGAATCGTTGTTCTGGTAAAAGAATGGCTGCTAAATCAAATTCAGTAACTTGATGTTTAAAACGTTTCATCCCTAGGAAAAAATCCGTTTAATACCTTGATTTTATTGTACAGTGAAGCAGCATAACCATCTCTCTGAAGCAAACAGCACAGATAGAAAGAAAATAAAAACTGTTTTAAATGGACAAAGTAAAATAAAATTTTAGAATTAAAATTTCAGATGAAGTTCTATGTCTGCATGTTATTCTCCTTAAATTATTTAATACTTTAATTGAATATGATCCTTTGTTTTTATAGTTGTTTCAAAGTAGGTAGAGATTTATTGTTGTATGACGAGACGTACACTATGGATGATTTCCTATTCTGTTTTGAATCATGTTTTATAACTCAATGAAACTCTTTGTTTTTCGTAGTATTAGTTTCATTGATTTCTTTTCCAAACGTTTCTTGAGAGGTTTCAAATCTAGCAAATTCTTCGATCAGTCAATTAAGTTTCAACTTCTCATTTGCTTTTAAACATGGCTTTACAGCATATATTTCAAACTATTCTCATATATGATGAAGCAATCATGCTTTCAAAATATTCTATGTATCAAAATTAATTACTCGTTTCCTACATATAAATATCCCAGCCCTTTTTTGGGAGCCATAAAATGTATTATTATAGAAAGATACAAGGGTAATAATAATTTAAGAATAATGCAGTCACGATGAACTGCTTACATCCTTTCGTCTTTCAAGTTAAATCTTCCATTCATCAAAAAGGGAATAGATTTATCAGAAAACACCATTTTAAAAAACAAAACAGCAATTATAAGTTATTCAAATGTTTTTGATAAAATATACAGAAATCCTCTAAACTTCAAATGATACTTTCCATGTAATTTCAAGGAAATTTTTCCATTTTTATTCCAGTGCAGACCTTGAAGCAATGAGAAATGCTTAGGGTAGATTCTTAATCTACATTTCGAGAACAAGACTAGTTAACAGCTCAATAAAGGCAGGGTTGTTAAATTCGGGAAATGTTGGTAGTTTACACTGATGAGTCAAAACATTATATTGGTAGTTTACACTGACGAGTCAAAGCAAAACAAAAATGTGAGGATGGTACACATTTTTGAATGAACTCGTCTGGATGACGTGGAAGGCAAGTGACTGACTGGGAATGATATTTAACTACTATCTGAAGAAGGCAAGGAATCATTCCATCATCTTTTCCGAACGGGAGAGGTGACTGACCTAAGCGAATTTCATAGAGGGCAAATCGTAATGCTCGAAGACTCGGAACGAGTATATCCGAAACTGCACAATTGGCAGGCTGTTCACGAGCTTCCATTGTTGGCATTTATACAGAGTGGATAAATGACGATGAAAGCAGCACTAGAGGACTAAGTGTTAAACGTCCACGCGTCATCAAAGAAAAGGGACATCGGATACTGTCGCCCTTGGTACAGCAAAATCGGCTCCAGGCAGTAGATCGGCTGATAGTGCAAGGATTTTGAACAGACAGTTCGGCGCACACTGTTTGATATAAGACTGCGAAGCAGACGTTCCACTCGTGTACCTCTGTTGACCAAGCGGCGTTGTCAACTACGCCTGCAGTGTGCCCGGAAACATTGAACTTGACTATGGATAAGTGTAAGACAGTTGCCTGGTCGGATGAATCACGATTTCTCATTCACCACATAGATGGTGGTGTCAAGGTTCCAGGCGAACAGTTGCTTCCCTCTATACAGCAGGACATATACACACTGATGGTGCCGGTATTATGCTTTGGGAGACGTTCTTCAATAAAAATGAAATCTTCCAACACGACAAAGCGCCGTGTCATAAGGCTCGAGTTGTGTTGAAGTGATTCAAGCCTAAGGATGAATTCCAGTTAATATCCTGGCCGCCTAACTGCGCACATTTGGGATATCTTTGAACGGCTGCTCTGAGCCCAAACACCCCCATGTCGGAATATCTCGACTTTCCGTGACCCTGCTTATACATTTGGTGCAATCTGTCTCCAGTCATCTACCAGGAACTTTCGGCATCCATGCCAAGGTAAGTTGCAACTGTCTTGCGGGCCAAATGTCGCAACGTGTTATTGGGTAGGTGGTCATAACGTTCTACCTCTTCAGTGCATATGTCTTTAGCTTTCAGGCAGCAGAAAGTGCTGGTTTTATAGGATTTCTATTTATAGAGTGAGGTATGTTATTCTTTATGGGTAAGTGAAAACTAAGAGTCTTCTTGATAGTCTTCCATCTCTTAGGCTAGACAACCTGAAGAATGCTTTGCCATCATTTATTTCATTCTATCTTCCAATCAGTTTTTGCATCTGTTAAACGTAATTTCTTTTCTTCTTTGTGTATCTCAAATCATAAGTTAGCTCAATTTATGTTTTCGGGAACCTCGAACAACACAATTACAGTGCAACTGATTAAACAAGAAGAAGTACTTCTATCTCAAGTTAAAATAGAAAAAATACGTTTCCTTATTTTTTTTTAAATTTGTATTTATTTATTTACTTTATTTTTTTAACTTATTCACACCTAAAATGAGGTTTATTATAGTAAGAAATGTTATTGCCGTAACTTAAGGAATTCATAAAAGATTTTTGGCACCTTACTATTTGCGTTAGATAATTTTAAAAGGGTTATACTTTTATTTATTTATTTACAGCCGTCAGATGTCAGACAGCAGTTTTTAAAATCTTTATAATTTATAATATTTTAAAATATAACAATCGCTATCAAACAAGTCAAATTATTTTCAAATAAGAACTGCTACAAACTGAAGAACCATGATCTTTTATGCACAAGTAAGCAATTTTTTAGTATCACGAAAATCCATTATACATTCTAAGGACAAGTTTAAAAAATACTATTTTATATCAATATTCAAGTTTTAGGCTGAAATTTTAAATATAAGACGTCAAAAATTTTTAAATTCTTATATCATTTACTTTCTTATTTTTTACTCGAGCACATATTTTACAGCTCGAAATTTCACTTTAAAATTAGCCTCATAAATACATGCCTAGGTCTGAAATAAATTTATATTATTACTTCCGTATTCATAATGCTTTATTTGTACTAACAGAACTTTCATTGCCATTCCTTCATGTTGAAATTTTTATTCCTCATAATTTAAAAAATACTTGTTCCATATACTTGGCTGCAAAAAATATTTTTAACTTTTATAAAATTATAAGACAATACATGAGACTTTGTTATAGATTGTGCAGTTTTCTGTCTTTTATGCCGTATGATGACCTTTCTCTCTTCTGTTAACCATTTTTCAGCAGATAAATCTATTACTTCCAAAGTACCCTTAATTTCTATAACCTTGATAAGACTTACAGTTACCAAACTTCATTAAGTTACTTATGTTGTTTCAGCCATTGTCTTGCAACCGACACTCGTTTTGTTTGTTTGTTCAAAACGTTGATATTCACAACCCATTACCTACAATCTTAATTTTTGAGAACATAAAACTACAAATGTTTTTCATACCCAGTCGAACATTTCCGCAAAGTTACGTTTCAAAATTGACTGTATTTAGCACAGTGGTTTTCAAATTTCTGATACCTTTGGAGAATTGAGCGTTAAGTGTTACATTTTGGAAACCCTTGCAAAAAAAGCATCCATTTTTTTATTTCGAAGTTAAATATTTTAAAAAGAATATATAAATATATATGGACTAAATTAGTTTTGATAAAATTTATATATTTATGAGAGCTATTATTTAAATTTCCCAATTAATATTTAATTATTTCCCTAATGTAATGGAAAAAGGGAAGTTTAAAATTCATGTTCCCCCCAGAAAAATCTGAAAGGTTCTAGATTTTATAATTACGCCCAAATGGGCGTATTTTTAACGCTTTGGGTGTTACCTTTATTTATTAAATATCATAGTCTTCGCACTTAAACCATAAAATTGAATTCAACAGCAATATCACAAAATAATTTAAAAAGAGCACATCTTTAGAATTTCCGATATACAGTCTCGCACGGCGGGGATATTTTTTTTTCGTACAGTATTGCCATTGCTCGCTTTGAAATCGTTGAGTTTTTTAATCAAAAACTTTAAAATGCTTTACAAAATATGAACTAGATAATAAAACAAATTCCAAATTTCAAATTTGGGCTTCCAGATGACTATATTCGGGTGGAGACTTGCGTCATTCAAAATTTGACGGCTTTAGGTACCGTTGTTTTATCACAATGCGAGAAACATATATTCATTTATGCAGAGTCTTCATTATTTAATTTCTTTAAATATAATACAGGGCGATAATATTTGGTAGCAACAATTTGAAAAGTTATTCAGACTTTTAAAGTTTTCGACGTAAAATGCCAAAACGAAATTAATAGCTCTTCTGGGCTAACGCTCTTCGGACTAAACGAAGAGAGGCCTAATACTGATAATATAATACTGATATATGAAACCCATAGATTCCGCGTAATATGTTTTAAGTATTTCATCCTTAGACTTCAGAATCCTTAGGCTTCAGAATTACTAAATATATGTATAGAGGCAATATATTTACCTGAATGATATAAGCATTTTGACACTTAACAGATTTTATTGCTAAAAGCTTCATTTTAAGTAAACCATTTAAAGTGAATATTAAAAAATAATTTCATACTTGCAACTAGAAAATATTCTAGAAAAAATATTTTTCTAAAAGGCAGAATAATATCATGTTTATTTCGCAAAAGTTTAATTTAAACACTCATTTCCTAAATTTTTAAGTGTTACTAACGCTGCCTTAAATTACAGTATCGGTTAGAAAGAAATGAAGCAAAATATCTCAGTACCGCTCAACTTATGTAATCAAGTTGATCTTAAATCGTCGTTTCTAACATCACGACATCGTGCATTTCATCAAACAGATTTAGTTTGATCATAAAACTTTGCAGTCTGTCTACTTACTGATGCATAAATTAAGAAAATGCATTTGGATACAATTTAACTGTAAAACCTCTAGGTACCATTTCTTTGGCTTCTCACACTTTTCACTGACGTATTCTGCTTTGTGAATGATAACGCAAGACTGCAGTACTTCAGTGAAATTCATAAGACTCATGTATAGCTTAACTTGGAATGTATGGGCTGTCGTTTGAAATCTATGTACGCAATATTTTCTCGCCGTATGCCCTTTCTGGAAATTCCTCATAACCAGACGGAACGAAATCGTGGAACTCACGGTCAATCTATTCTCGCACACAATCGTTCTCACGGGTCACTTTGTGGCTGACTCTGACGTCCATCCATCACAAATAGGAAAAAAATAAAAAGTTTTCCGATCCAGGAAAGTCCTTTCTTTTTCATCATCCTTCTTTTTTCTATCCCTAGGGCTCAAAGACTAGGATTAGGGGCTCCGAAGAAAAGTGAATTAATATATCTAGTTTCGCACAATAGAAGCATTTCTTCAAAAGTGAAGCGCATTGCGTTTATCAATATACTATGTTGAAAAAATCCACATAGAATCAAATTTCTATAGTTAGTACTTCTAAGAGTTTATTCAAAAGAGATGTGTTAAGCGGGTTGACTTATAAAACAAAGTTTAAGAAAAAGAGCTAAACAAAACCTAAAAGATTTTCACATTCAATTCAAAACGTTATCGATACAGCCAAAAAATACGTTTTTTGCTTGAATAATATTCTTTATCTCGTTTCGAAGTCACATCCGAATGGACTTTAATTAAGTATAGAATTAGAAATCAGTTGCCTTTACTGTAAGTATATACATTAAAAGAAACAATTATTATATGTAATTCTGTATAATCTGATCTACATCCTCTTATTAACGTTGAATAATATTGTGATTGCACCCCCCCCCGCCTTGCATATATTTTTGTATAATTTTTCTATTTTTCACAATTTTTGTACTTCCCATACCTATAATTCATCTGGTTTGGTGACTATTGGTTCATTTTTTACATATTTATAGGAATTTTGGGTCTCACTGGTTTTTTAATTTAATTTTTTCATGTCTTTGCAGATTTGGTTCTAAATTTCTTACCTTTCTCTTTCTAAAGATATATATATATGTGCGTATATTAGAAATAAATAAGATAAAATTATAACTTTAGTTTGTAATATTTAATTTAAATTCCTTAGTTCCTTCAGTAATTTTTAATCTGATTATTTCCCCTTTCTATTCTAAATAGTAATGGTTTAGTAAAATTTTCTCTGAAATGCTTCCTTTTAAGTTTAATCCTTCCTATATATATATAGGAAGGATTAAATATATATACATAGGAAGGATTAATTATATATGTTATTTTAATATTTTAAGTAACGCTTAAATTTTAAAATGCAAAAATGGGCTCACAAAACTAAAATCTAAAACTCACTCGGCTAAGCTTAATTAGATTATTAAAAGAGAGACAATACCCTCGGAAAATGAAGATTAGACTATTACAATTAAAACATTTTTGTAACATAGAAGTTAGTAACAGTTAAAGATTAAGTAGAAAAAAACTTTTCTAAAATAATAATTATTGCTGATTCCATCGATAAATAATGCAGACTTTTCAAGGTGTATCAGCCCTTGTCCTTAAAATCAGGAACAATTATGAAGATTTTATCGCTTTTCGTCTTCCTTGTCTACTTGAGAGAAATTCGAATGTGTATATAAAGCATATATAAACACAGGCAAGGATATATAAAATGCTTGCCTATTAAAAGAGACAAAAATAGAACTATGTAAAAGCTGGATATTAAAACGTTCGAACCATAAAGACTATGACATAAGAAAACTAGCTGAACAAATGTAGAAACAAATAGATTAAGAACACTTGATCTGAAGGCCTGAGAACTGTAAGATATAATAGAACTATTGAGATCAGGCTTAACAGAACAGAAGCATTTTTCTCTACGTATTTTTCCCCATATAATATTTCTTTACATATATTCCTTTTATTCCTCCTAAAAATGTATGTTTAGGAATCATGTATGACTCATTGTGATCGAATTGCAATCAAGCCTATTGAAATTATACATCTTATAATCCCCCAGAATGCAGCCCGAAACCCATGTTTCCCATTGCTCTTTCATTCCCTAAAAAATATTCTAAAATGGAATTTTGTTTCATGTTTTCAAGAATTAGCTTCACAGTAATGTTATTAAGGATGATGATCCGAGTACGGAAGTGATGAGGAAATTCGGCTTATAACATTGTTTCACAGCATTTCGAAATGTACGGAGTGGATAAGTTTCGGAATCTATCCACACCATGGGTTAATATTATCTATTTTGCTTCAGTTTTTAATAAAAGTTAAAGCAAAATAGTTAGAAAAAATTGAAGCTTAAAAAATAATAATTGCAGCCTTAAATAGGGCTTTAAATTAGAGCTACATTTTATGGACGAAAAATTCAAATATTCTGAACCTTGAAAAAGATATTAACCAGATGGCAGTCGTTTTCTTCCCCATGAAGCTTAAATGTACATCCATATAAATGTTTCGTTGGAGAAGAATCGGACTATAATTCGATATTAAAATATGTACCAATTAATTATGAAAGTTATGAATTTCTGTACAGTTGCTAGGAATAATGATTTGAAAGTATCACACTGAAATGAAAAAATTCAATTAAAGTTATACTATGAGCCTACAAAATGAATTCTCTTAACCAATGTCAGTGAAGTTGCCAAACGAAAATTTAAGGCAATAAATGCTAGCATATTTCAAACTATTTTATCTAAAAATATCATTCGCGAGTAGAAATAATTTTAAATATAAATTTACGTTTGTTTTCTGCCCTTTTTTTAGGGGGGAGGGGATTTGTTCTGTTTCACACAGCGAAAAGTCTGCGTGAATGAATCTACGCCTAACGAGTATTACTAATTAATTAATTACTTTAGTAATATAGCAAAGCAATATGATTCCATTAATAACATTGTGGAAAAATGGTTAGGGTGCATAAAAATCTGTACATTGCAGGGCACTGTGTTTTTTAACCAGAATCTATGCAAAAAAATAGTTTCCTTTCCACCATTTTGTAAAATTATGTCTCTTACACGTTGACTGACTTCCAAGTACTCTTAGAATTCAAGAAAAAACTTCAAGGGTAACGGATTTCATCAGTTTCTCGATTAACATTGCTGTTATGAGTGCCCATGTTAAAATAAGGAAGCTCTCCTATTTTCTTTAAGGAAACAGAACGATGGAATTGATTAAAATAGTTCAAAAAATAATACTTCGAATATATACAGGTACAATTATTTTCACTCAGATGTACATCTGTTTCGTACAAAATGTACGCAGAAAGTTCAGGAACGATTGGACTGCTTTTCAGAATTTCGATTTTTTAAGCATTCTGTTCTGAAACATAGAGGAAGCAGTGTAGGAAGATACCTAATGAAAAAATGTT
This sequence comes from Stegodyphus mimosarum, assembly GCA_000611955.2. NCBI lineage: Eukaryota > Metazoa > Arthropoda > Arachnida > Araneae > Eresidae > Stegodyphus > Stegodyphus mimosarum. Next base: position 54,578 of record KK112080.1, read on the forward strand.
AGAACTAGTTAAAAAGACTTTTTATAGCAGATTTTTAAAGAGCTTAAATCTAGGGACAATATCTCTCTTCTATTAAGGAAATTTTTAGGAACTTTTTTACGAACTTCAGGAGAGCAGTAATGAATCCATCACAGAAGACAGGATCCTGTGGCTAAGCTGATTTGATGTCTATACGTTGCATAATTATACGTATTTCTTCCAGCTTTAACATTTTCTTAGATTTCGGCTGAATAAAATGAAACTTTAATTTTTATACCGGCGTGTGTAAAAAGCACAAAAAAGCAACAAAAGATTTCTCTCTAAATTACGAAATCGTAGTTTATTAATTTTGGGAAAACATCCAAGAAGTGAAAACTGATAAAAACGCAAGAAGAAACATATGCAATATCTAAGGAATGAAAAAGCAGCTATTTGAAAAATACAAAATACATATGCAAAAGTAAGGATTAGCATACTGCAATATTGGGCATAATTGTTTAGTGTCCGTGCAAAATTATTTATTCTAAAATACGGCAAAGAACACAATGGCTGTCTACATATGGGAATTCATTCCTCTGTTAAGGATATTTTATTGGAAATTAGGCTGTGTTCACATTATACATGTGAAAAGTATGAAAACTTTAATGCAACTAGCCCGTTCACCACAGCTGAACGCGGTTGAACTATACATGATTAGCAGTTTTACCGCTCAGCCGTGAGTGAGCGTACCATGGACAATATAATCACAGCAGTTTTGTTAACGGGAAACGTAACATTAGATTATCGCGACACATTTTATTTTATTTAAATTAATTTTTTTTCCAAACTTACTCTGAACTTCACACCATTTTTGCGCAAAAAGTGTAAGTTACTTCGACTATTTCTTCAAGCAGCTTCTTTTAAAATAAGATTTAATAGTGGCAGTACAGCAGATAAACAATTTTAAAATAAACATCGGAAAAGTTTGTGATTTATGCTGTATTTCAATTACTTATTAGCGGATTTAATTAGCTATTAATCTAAGTTAAATTAGTATTAGGTAATAATTCGATAAGACATCACATAACAATGCGATGTTTTAGCGAATTATGACCAAATACTAATTTAACTTAGAATGATAGGATAATAACTAGTTTAGATTAGCTATCTTAGCTAAATAATTTACACTAGCTAAGGTAGCTAATTTAAGCTATTTAAATTAATTAAATTAGAAATTTTAATTTAACGATTGATAATATTCGACGTATTTTTTACAAAAACTGCGTCATTAGGATCGATAGTTATTTCAGTGTGGCTGAAAAAAGCAAAATGTCTTAAGATAAAAGTAATGTCCTGAGTTCAATTTATGAAGATCGCTAGAAAGAGTATTATAATTCCGCTAATGAGTTATAGTTAACATCGGGATTCTATGGTTTACTGTTACGTTCTGTCTACGTATTGTCTGTTTTAGCACATATGCCTGCGTTTTGTTATTGTACCTGTTATGCATTATCAGTTTTTATAGTAATATCATTTATCGTTATAGTGTATGTATGCAGGGTGTTTTCAAAGTTTTAGGAGCTCAATTCCTAGAAATTATGGACAATGCTGTCGGCAAGAAACACATTTTAACGTGCTTGTGTAGCTATTCGAAGCAATATTGTTTTGTCCGATTGAGATGTTTGAAAGGTGCAGGAGCGTTTTTGTAATATTTTCTTTTCGACCACGGAACATGCGAAGAACAATTGTTTTCTTTTTTGTGAAAAGAGGATGCGAAAACTTCAGAAATTGTTCAGCCTCTGAGAGGTGTATTCTCTTCGCAAATCTCTATTTCCACATCTGTTCTAACATTTTACCGGATGTTCGATTTGAGAGTTTAACCACCACGCCATAAATAGGTGGACCGAGGAGGCACAGAAAAAGCTTTTTGAGGGCAGTTTAAATAATTAGTTTTTCGTTAGTATAATTATATTATATTAAATGAGGAATATGCCGAGAAACCGGATTCGAATATTGACCAAAATTTCTGAAATAAAAACATTATACCTAAATTTCTAGAACTTTGAAAAAATTCCTTATACTAATGATACAAGTATTAATTTTTTCAAGTATTTTCTTGCGTGCATTATTGTATTTCTCCACTTTTCCATTCATGTTATAATGACAATTTCTGTTGCACTCGCAGTTTCGTTTTTCATGAGTAGTATTTGAATTTTTTTGTTAGGTTACGACACTTTTGATGGAATAATTACAAATTCCCTTCCCAGTTTATTATCCCGAAACAGTGGCATATTCAGTGGCATATTAGCATTTTTTATACAGTTTCTCCATTTTCTCATTTACATATGTTGATATCTACATAGCCCCTTGCTGTTTTGATCATCAATCTTAGTAGGAGCGTATGAGGGGAGAGAAGACACGTGTTTCGATTCTGGTAGATAATTGTAGGTTTAGTCGATAGATGAAAAACAGAACAAGACTTTTTCCAGAGAATATTATGATACGCTACATTTACTAAGTTGTGCATACTTTTGTACTTTTTTAATCATACTTTTATTACTAGCTATTTTAATGGTAGATGAAAAATCGAAGCCTAGTCTTTGTGTTCTCACTGACCACATGACTGCAGCCCGCAATAAATTACTAACGAGGATGTCGAAACTTTTTTGCTGGAAAGACCACAAAAAAAATTTAATCAAGAGAGAGTTGAGCTTCCGAAAAAGTAAAAAATTAAGTTATTATTGGAAAGGATTGATTTAATTTTACTGGAAGCTAACAGTCGCATAGCATGCAGTTTTTTTAAAAACCGCTAGCAATTTTCCAGATTTAAAAGCTAGCTATCCCATTTCCAAGAATAAATTATGTTTAAAGAATTATTTAACTACCACTAGATTAAAGCTTTGTATTATCATTTTTCATTTACATAATTTAAAGCATTTTGGGTTAGTTTATGCAACTTCTGTCAGATTAGACTTTTGTCGTTTTTTATTTGGCGATGCCAAAGACAAAAACATAGACCAGTTCTGAGCACTTTACTTCAGTTTGTGAAAATTTAAATGTCAATCAAAACGTCCATATATACATTCATCAGACACTATACGATTAAATTAATAAAATACTTTTTTTTATTTCAGGAAAATAAAAAAAAATCTTTTTGGATAAATTTAAATAATGAAGTAATTTTTGGTTTAAATTCGTATCTGTTCCTACTGAAGCAAACCAACGTGTTTAAGATTTTATTTACAAAACCTTTAAAATCTTTACTCTGCTTTGTTGCTGTTCTAAAATTATAGAAAGAAATTGTTTTTCTCTTGCGAAAACATAATTACATAACTCATTTCTTCATTTTTGCTTTGTAGCATAATTAGCAGGCTTCACTCATTTATCTAAGTTGATTTAATGTAAAGCGATCAGATATGTTCATTTCTTCGGAATTCTTGTGCACAACCACCATAAAAAGCTAGTGCCCCTATATATAATCTTGGAGACATGTTTGTGTGATAAAACAGAAATGCGTACAGTAATCAAATAATCATTCTAGACATATGTTTTGGAAAAGTAGCGAGATTCTCCAAAAATACTTTTTAAAAGGAAGTTGGGGTTACGTTAGTTTACTTGAATATGGCAAAGCACACGATGTCTATCTGCCAAAAGGTACGTATACTTTTCGTGAGGTATTCATGCTACACATGGGAGAAACCATAAAAACCAACAATCAGCCAGCTCTTTCGTTTGGGATCTAACTTTGGTCAAACTCCTTGAATTATGAGGTCTAAATCAATCATGCTTTGGCGCTCTGGAAAAGTTTGGTTTTATAGTCCAACTGCTCTCTGCATTTAAAAGAAATCTGATCTGGACACCACATGACATTTTCGTTGTAGAAATATTAGGTACTTTTTGAAAGCTGCAGAGAGGAAAAATGAGCAATACCCTCTCCGGGACTCGAATACGCGCAGAGCGTGCTGACGACTACACCACGAAGGTATGCGATGAAGGCTGTAGAAATACTTTATGTACTCCCCCTTTTAAGAGCGACTGGGAATTAAGGAACCCAATCGCCAAATCTTGGTGATGGAAAATCATCATACACCACCTTTCTTAGTTCGGAGCCACTGCAGAGTCATTAAGTTATTTGGAAGCAGGAGATGTAAAAAATGAGAGACCTGTCCGGGACTCGAATCACGGACCTCTCGAATACGCGCCGAGTGTGCTGACCACTACAACACGAAGGCATGGGAAGAAGACGAGAGAAATACCTTATAACTTTTTTTTAATTTGTTCCCTCGAATTATTTTTACTTTATTAACGATCTTTCAAGGGAAATTAAAACTGGTCAAAAATTGCAAGTTTTTATATAAAGTATACCTGTCAATTTTTGTCGCACGGAAGTCAAATGTTTTCTGTTTTTAGTCCAAAGGGATTTAGTCCCGAAGGACTATTACTTTCGTTTTGCGATTTTGCGTCGGAAACACAAAAACGGCGTAACTTCTTATCACTTCTGCTTATTCTTAGATGATTCAGTGTGATTGGCATCTTCCTGGAAAACATGAGGTTATCAGAATAAGTAACGTGATTATCGATTAGAAGAATGAAATCATAGCAGGATAGTGAATCAAATGGTCCTTTCTTATCAGTAAATGACTATATAAATAAGTTGTTTAGAAATATCCTATCTCACTATATTTCTCATTTCATTGCAAATCTTGGAGGATTGTACTTCGAAGCAGTTATTCTTAACTCTTATAATACTCACGATGACCGAAATATTTGATGATCAGTTAATACTGTCCTATTTTAAAGATTTTCATGACAAAGAAAAAGCTGATTCTATATTTGCGGAACTGTGCACCTATCCTTTCCAACCCGTGAAACTGAATATTTACGGCCGTCAACATATTCCAGCTCGACTTTGTTGCGCCTTCGGGGATGAAGATGGACTCACCTACAGTTTTTCGGGGACATCAATTGCCGCCCAGCCCTGGACTCCTATGCTGCAGCAAATTAAAAGTGAAGTGGAAGCACTCACCCACGAAAAATATAATTACGTTCTACTCAATAAATACCCTACCGGAGATGCCAAGATATCCGCGCACAGAGACGATGAAAGCTCTCTGGACCCTTCCTACTGCATTCCCACACTGAGTTACGGTGCGACGCGAGTGATGCATTTTACAAGAGAGAATTATATGACTCACATTCTGAGTCTTGAACATGGATCGCTTCTAGTGATGAAACCCCCCACTAATGTAATCTGGAAACACGGTATTCCATCCCAGCCCGAAGTGAAGACTATTCGAATAAGTTTGACGTTTAGAAAACTTATATCTCCACAAGTGAAGCGTTCTTCTGATGAAATGGACTTCGGTTATTATGACGATATAACCCCCAAACCGTATATGAATAAAAGGACTTTTCTGCATAAGAAATCACGTTTAGAAGATAATGAGATACTCGAGATACCTCAGGACGATTGGTTGAGTCGGCATTACCAGTCATCACGAAATTATGATGAAGTGATCAATTATTGGTCATTAGAACGGATGTGTCGTCTTTCCATCGTTGTGAGCAGGAATAATAACGTTCGAATTCATATACAGAACTCTGCAGAAAAGAATAATTTCAACTGTGGATCTTCCCTTGAGGGTGTGAGTATGACTCCTGCGACGTGGTATGATTTTATGAAAAAATTATCAAACTTTAATTTCAAGTATTCGGAAGCATCCTTCATAGCCAATAATCAGTTGGCGGTGTTTTGTACAAACGCGCAATGTGTTCTTCAACGAATTTTTAAAAGCTCCTGCGGTGGTTTCCGTCTCGTAGCAGATTGTTTTGAATTAGAGTCATATCAGACCGATAAACTTTTAGATTTATACAGTGAAGTAACACAGACTATCCAAACTGCTCTATTTCAAAATGTGTTACCGGATGAGATACGAAAACGGCGATCAAAATGCCAGCAGCTGGAACATTTAACTAGTGAGCAATGCATGCAGAAAGTTAATAATATTATTTACGAGGAGTACTTAACCAGTCTCAACGAGGTATTTATCTGTGAGGGATGTGCAGTCGATCATCCAAGTCAGCGCCGCCACCCCTGTATAATGGAGACGACTCGGGAAAAAGCTATGAATTATACTGACAAAGCTATGTTGTCAATGAACTTTAAAAGACTTGCTCAAAAACTGTATGTAGACACATGCTGTTGTATTTATGACAGCGATGACTTTTTAAAGAATATTTCGTTGTCAACTTTACGTGATAGAATAGAAAATTTGTGAGAAAAAATTATTTTAGTAAGTATGTATTTTAATAAAAAATGTTTTATTTATATTGAAATGTATCGTTATTTAGCTGTCAACTGTTTCATATTATGTTTTAATGAATATCTCTTTACCTTTCTCTTACTGCTTAAGTCTTAATAAGGTATCATAAGAATACTCTTTTTATCCGTATACTGCTTATTGGAAATAATTTGTTAGTCAGGTTTTATACTAAAATACAAGATTTCACATTTCGTGGAAATATGCATAAAGTTTTACTTTTCGTATTGTTCTTAGTGGGCATGTGGGTCTTGGGTATTTAATTGTATTTTCCACTAATAATGCTTGTGACTAATCTAATAATATGTATCATAAATCCGCTTATCTTTTAAAATTTCTAATTTAAATTTAATTAAAGTTAGTTGAATCAATATTGACTGTATCTAAAATGTTGATTGTACTTCACAATGATTCGTGGTTCTTATGTGTATAGTGACAAGGCTAGATAAAGTGAACATCAGGTTTTTCCGACTGATAGCAAATCTGAAGCCGATAAGAATATCCTAAGACTCATTTTTAGGTAAATAAGTTGTTCTTTGTTGGAATTCTGGGAAAAAAAAGCTTAAATTTGGTAAAGTTTCTATCTTCATTTTGGATAAAATAGTAAATAATCTACAGTGGAGCATGCTTATTTTGTATTAAGTTCTTAAAATTAGGAAAATAGTTCTAAGATAGTTATTCTGTACTGAGGAAATAATGCAGGAAAAGTTGGATGATTTAGATAGCCTTTGGAGTTTTTCTCTTGGAAAACAGCAATATTTAGCAACAATAATTAAATTACATTTCTCAAAAATGCATAGAAAGTTCCTATAATGCGAACATATACGTACAAATATAAGAAAATATTATAATTATTTGGGTGTAATTTTGCATTGAAAGGGGATTATTCCTCATTAAATGTGTCTTAGTAAAGAATAGTTAACTTACATGATGAGAATTTTATGAAGAAATTTCTGTATTCGGGGCAGATGGAGGTAAAAATATTCAGAAATATAGCGGAGACTTGGGTAAAGTGTCTCTTACTGTTTCTTTCTTTGGTTCCTTGCGTAACTATATGTATATTGGTAAGGATATATGATGTGTAAAAGTATGGCAGGTGTTTCATAAGATTTCTTTCATAAGAAAATAACTTGGTAAATAAATTAATGAAAACTGACATTTCGCTAATTTTACTTGAAAGTTGTCTATGAAGGCAGAAATACTCGTACTTGGTGCAGAAAAAAGGTGATAAATTTAGCATAGTCGGGGCATTTAAAGTGATGTAGGATGCAATGAATTAGCAAAAACATACCGAATTAAAAGGTATGAAACGTCTAAAACAATATGAAAGATTTCTGTATGTATATATGAAGCAGTGAAAAAGGTTCTGAAATTATAGATGAAAATTGGGAATTCATTCTAAAAATTCGCAATCTATCAAGTTAGCTTAATAGCAATCTAGGTTCAAAACTGAACATTGGTAATACTGAAGAGCTTAAATGCATGTATTCAGATATAAATGATGTAAAAACTTTAAGGAAATACATGAATACTCAGGAAAGGTTAAAGTCTGAAAATGCGAATGAAGAAAAATATTAGAATCAGTCATGGTAAGACTGCTATAAAACAAGAAATTGTACAGTTGGCAAATTAAAACAGTACTATAAAATATAGAGTAAGTAAAGGCTATTCAATGAATTGGGTACAAATAGCAGTTAAAGGTTGTAAAATAAAATGTTTAATTGAAAACTATCTCTATATTTAAGACATTTAAACGTGTATATTTAGCTGAAATAGTAAAATCAAAAGCGTGATTACAACCGAAAATTATAAAAATGGGTTAAAATTTAGAGTATGTTGGGAACTAGAAAGAAACAAAGTGTCAGAAAAGTATAAAAATTACATCTAAATAATTAAAGTTCATGTATATGGTAAGAAAATATAATAAACAAGTTCAAAATTAGAGTACTTTAAAAATGACGAAGGTTTGAAATGTGCGAGTTACATAAGATGTAAGTGAAAAATAGCATCTAAAGTTAAATAAAGTCCATATATATGATAAAAAAAAGAGGAATTAAGCTGACCTTAAGAGCCTGTTTGAAATTACGAAGGTTAAAACGTATGAAAGTAGTTAAAAATTATATGAAAGTCATGTACAAAGTAGTTAAAAATTAAATGAAAGTCGTGTACATAGTGTGAAAATATAGCAAATTAGTTAAAATTCAGAGTATGTTGGGAACTAAAAACGTCGAAAAACAGAAAAGAAGTTAAAATTTACATGTAAAATTATAAGTTAAGTAGATGATAGGAAAATATACTAATTATGTTAAAATTAGGACTATATTGGAAATTATGAAAGTTAAAATGTATGAAAGTAGTTACAAATGGGATGTATATTATGCGAAAATATAGCAAATTAGTTAAACTTTAGAGTATGTTGGGAAGTAAAAACATTAAAAATAGGAAAGAAGGTTAAAAGATTACATCTAAAATTAAATAAAAGTCAGTGTGTATAGTGTGATAATATAATAAATAAGCTTAAGATTTACGAAATAAATTAAAAATTTTACATCTAAATTAAGTGAAGGTCATGTAAACGATCAGAAAATATCAGAAATAAGTTAAAATATATAATATGTTGAAGATCGCAAATGTTAGAAAGTATGAAAAAAAGATTGAAATTATATATAAAATTAAATGATATAATAAATAGAAACATATATTTCAATAATTACGCTCGTAAAATATAGCAAATAAGTTATAAATTGGAGTACATTAAACATTACGAAGGTTAGAAAGAAGGAAAAAAGTTAAAATTGGATCTAAAATTAAAATCATATGATAAATTAAAATGTATATCTGAATAATTACACTCCTAAAACTTAATAAGTGAAATAAAATTACGAGTATATGGTTAAAAGATATGAAGAACGTCCTGTGTAAAATGAGTAATGTAATTAAGATAAAGGAAAATTAATATGCTCTGATGAAATAAAAAATTGTAAGGCATACGTTAAAACTAAGGGTGCATAGGACATTATAATTCTTGAAATATAACGCAAAAGTTAAAAATTTACATCTATCTGTCAGTCATTAAATTCCAGGCGTTTAGAGAACATAGGAAATAACCATTATATGCCTAGTAAAGACGAAGAAAAATACAAAGGAAAAAAAATCCTAAAATTAGAAATTACCCCTGGAAAATCAATAAAAGATAATCTCTTATCAAAGTGTGACGACACCTTATCAGTTAGTTTACTCATCCGCAATCCGCCTCCCAACTTGCACCGCCTCACCTGCTTCCGGGCTCATCCGCAATCCGCCTCCTGGCGGTGAACTGTCCGTTTCACACTACTTATTATGTTTATCTTTTTTATTTGGTCTCTGTTTAGCATTATTGTTAGCTTTCTTATTTGTTTCAACTTTTTTAGTCGTCTCCATATTGAAAGTTTCAATAATTGTATCTTTTATCACAATATCTTTAGTTTTGAGAGTTTGGCTTTTGTGGCAAGAATGTTTATCAGTTCATTCGAACGTTTAAATATCTACCAAAATTTTACTGGAGTTTATAACAGAGCACTAGCCATTCAAATATTTTATTGCTAGTCTTCTAAATGAATTCAAGTGTTTGTACAACTTATTGATGCTGTTGTTAAAAAAGAAATTCCTTATACAAACAATGTTGCTTACACAAACAATACTCTTCTGCAATCATTAGCACTTTTTTATGATTTTTTAAAACAGTCTGCGAATTTCTGATGATTTAATACATAAATCACTGCTTTCACTTTATGAGTGATATTCACAATTTGCTTCCCTTCTCTTAAATTGCTTCCAATTTTGTTTCCGTTTAAATATCTTATGGTACCTTGCATCTCTTATTAATGAAGTCTTTCTAAGAACGTAAAACACATGAATGATACTGTCAATTTAAAATAAGTGAGTGAAATTGTAATTTCAAACCACTGATTAAATCAAAAAACCAAAATAAACATACTTCAACATTAGCCGACAAGAAACAGTGAATAAAAATGAAGGTCAGTGAATAAAAATTCTTTTCTACCAAAAATGCTATCAATAAAAATTATAAATGTCAGAAAAAACATTTTAAAAAGATCTGAAAGTTACATAAATTAGATAAGATTAAAAATATCAGAAAATTACTTAGATCAGAAAAGACTAAAAATAAAAATTTGACTAAATAAATAAATCAGAAAGCTACTTAATATTATTATGGAAAACGTTAAATAAAACTAGTTATACAACTAAGAACTTGTCAACGCTTGAGAAAGTATCGAGAACTGTTATTACAGAGAAGTAGAACATCATTCCAAAAGACTCGTATTCTGAATTATATAAAAGCTATACTTTCTTCTGTAGAAATGAAATGCGATAGCAAGGATACGTAAAGCTCTGGCTAAACCTTAGTCCGAATAATTTATAATAATATCCTTCTCCAGCAATTTGAAACTAAGATTTCACAAAAGCTCCTTCAGCAAAACTGCTTTAAAACAAAACTTTGAAACATTTGTTTACAATAACATTTTTAAGCCATTATTCTAATCATTTAAACAGAAAATTCAGTTTAAAGTTATCGGGTTTATATTATGAAAATAATGAGATAAATTCAATTAATTTACATAGAAATCTGAATTAGTTGAAAACTAAATCAAAATGGTCAGAGTTTTAGTTTACGTTATTTATTTGCTTACTTATTTCGTTTTTATGCACTCACTGTTTCACTAATAATGCAACAAAACTTATTTGTACAGAGGCTGTTCGCATATTTTTTGACGATTTTTCTTTGCTTAAAAAAATCGTCTGCTTGGAATTTGTAGTTCAAAGGGGCAATTTTCCCAGAAGTGCTATTAATTTCGTTTGGGCATTTTGCGTTAGTTCACTATTAAAGTCTGAATCACTTTTCGAAGTATTGCCACCAAATATTAGGGCCCTGAATTATACAGGGTTAGCATAAATTATTCATTTATTTTGAAAGGACTAGATTTTCAAAAGTGTTACGCGTGCACACATGAAAAATATATGAAATATACAAGCTCACCAAGTTTTTGTCACTATCTCACCAAGTTTCTCGGGTAAGTGAAGTGTTGCTTCGTTGCTGAATATCTACTTGTCGAAATCTTCGTCCTCCAATCTTGACGCAAAATTTTCCACACGGTTTTTTGAGGTATTCTGAACATCTGGGCAATTAACAGGACGAATATCTGGACAACAATGTTGAAAAATGTGTGAAATGAACTCTATTATCGTCTGGACGTGTGTCGTATCACCAAAGAGACACATACTGAATATTTGTATAGAGTATATAAACTTTGTGAGCTTGTGTTTCTTTTCATATATCTTTCATGTGTGTACATGAAATACTTTTCAAAATATAGTGTTTTCAAAACGAATGAATCGTTTATGCTATCCCTGTATTTAAAGAATTTAAATAATGAAGAATCTTCATGACTGTATGTATGATTCTCGCATTGCGAAAAACACAGCGGTACCTAGAGGCATCAAATTGTAAATAACGTAATCCTTCACTCATATGGTCATCCGGAAGCCAAAATTTGGAATTTTTTTATTATCCATTTCATATTTTGTAAAACTTTAACGGACTTTTCATTAACAAACTCAACAATTTCAAAGCGTTCCGTTAACATTAACACTACCTGCATCTTCAATCACGGATATTTTATACGCGAGATTTTTTTTATATTGCTGCTGAATTGAATTTTACAATTTAAGTGCGAAGAACATGATATTTAGTAAATAACGGTAACACAAAAAACGTTAAAAAACGACGCTTTGGGCGTAATACAAAATTTAAATGCTTTCAGATTTATTTTAACTGCAGCCATATTTTTGAAAGTATAAATTATCGGCTGCTACTTCACAGTTTTGTTTTCATGCAAAATGCCGCTTTTAAAGAAACAATGGATGGAAGAATATGTTGTGTTCTTTCCGAGGAAAATTATTCGTATCTAATTATTAAAAAGCGTTTAAAAGCAATGGTTTTTCGAGCAATGGTCAATGTCTAAAGCTACGATACGTAATACTTTCAACAGGAAAGAAAAAAGAAAACGTCAAAGATTGGCTTCAACTAGAAAAATTGTTCCAAATACTCATCCAAGGCAAAACGTAATATCCCGAATGTTGCAAAGGTAAGGTATTAAATGTTAAACGAAAATCCGCCGAATTGAGGGCAGTTGCAAAATCGTTAAAATGTTTAGTGTCAACTATAGTCAAAGTGATTAATTCTGATTTGAATCTTAAAAGGGTTTAAAAACATAATGTGCACATACATCGCCTTTCTCCACGACATGTCGCCGAAAGCAGAACGCGCTGCGGAATTCTTTATGACAAATAATTTATCCGGACAAAGACGGAAAAAAGTTTGTCACAATAGATGAATCTTGGGCACATTTAAATGAATGCAGTAAAAATAGATCCATTTATTATCACCAATAAAACATGGTTCAAAGAATCTAAAGTAAGTTTGTAAAGGAATTCATGATTGTTGCTGGTTTTTCATATAACGGCATAATTCAAAATATAAAGAGGGTGGAGAAAAATGTTAAGGTCAACTCCACATACTATCAAGGACATATTTTACACCCAATTTTTAAATATAAAATGCCTCCTTTTTACCCACTGTGTCATCAGTCAGTAGAACTGCATCAAGACAAAGCAAGCAGGCACATGTCAAAATACGCTGCAAATTTTCTAGAAAAAGGGAAACAAGAAATGGCATCAAGGCCATATCCTTCTGTCACATCTCTTCTAAGTCACCCATAGACTTTCGTACTTTTGGAGAATTAAAAAGGTGATTGTCCAAACGTCGACCTACGATCTTCCTTGGACTTTGGAAGGTTGCTCAAGCGGAATAGGATAAAATAACTCTTCCGGTTCTACAAAAGGCTCTATTGTCTTGGAAATTATAGTGCAGAAAGACAGCAAAAAATGAGGGTTACCAACAAGAACGTTTGAAACACAAAAATTTTATATAAAACTTATCTGTAATACAATTAAAATTGTGTAAAAAATTTGCGAACAGCTTCTGTATTTAATTCATTTATCTACTCATTAAACCTAATTTTACACAAACTGAATTAAACTACTCTTTAAATAGAAAACTGAATTAACTTTCCTGTGTTTATATTTTCATTATTTATAACGTAGCAAATGAAAGTCTAATATTAACCTTCTGTAACACGGGATAAGTTTTGGCCAGCGAATAATCGAACTCTATATTTTTTATGATACAGACTTCTCACTTATGGACCTCTTAGCCAGATTTAGTATATAACTTTTATTTTAAATTTAGCTGAATTATTTTTATTAATAAAAGGTATCTATTATAAATAAAAGGCATCAAAACCGTTAACACCAAAGACCAAAAAAGCACTATTTGGATACAAACTCTCTAATAAATGCTTGCAAATAAATCCGATAATTGAACTCCTTGTATCTGCTAATTTATTCACATTTTAACAACCATATATTTATTAACTATTGTGAAGAGGTTTCATAAAAATGTCGTTGGCCTTTTTTTTTCTGCTGTTTGCAACACTAGTTTTAGCCCACCAGCGGCCTAGCCGTAAAAGTCGCTGAATACCGAAAGTTTCGTCCTAGCTGCACGCGTATTTTCGTGGTTTTCCCCATGTGTAACATACATACAAACAAGTTTTCCTTAAAACGTCGTCCATGAAGACATCCCTTCCCTTAGGCAGATAGTCCTCGAGTGCTTTGCCGTCATCAAAGCAAAACAGAAAACGAATAATATTTTCCGTCACATTTGTAAACGTCTCTCCTGCAGTTTCTCTCACTTCGTTACTTTGCCTTGAACTCAGTTCAAATTTTGCATATTACTATCACTAGGAAAGTCGTCCCCAGATATGAATGCCACAGAGTCTGTTACTGCGATTATTTAATTCCATATCTTCTTCTCGTAGATCATCATTTCTTACGATAAAAATGCCCATTTCCTTTTCTGTTTCTTTTATTTGACAACTATTAATACAAATATCTTATCTCCTTACATTCTCAGACATAACGTAAAATTATAACACGAAAACCAAGCTAATCATTAACTACATTCACAGGAAGCATTTTTTTCTCATCTGCAGGAATATAAAACTTCCTGATCACAAACGTCGTTCATATATTTATTGCAGCGTATTACATATATGTATACATATATATATACTTTGTTACTCAGCTCAATGAGCTCAGTTTCTTTATTCTTATAAGTTCGTAAATTGTGCACTTTTTGCTTTAAAAATTATTGAATTATGTTGTTCTTGTCTTCTGGTTATAGATTTTATGTCTGTAGTCAACCTGCATGTCAGAATTGTAGAATTATCAACAATTTAAAAGTTGTTTAAGTGAGGCTAAGCTTATATTTTTACCATAGGGGCCATATTTGTTTACATTTGAAACTTAGGAGAATAGTGGATTTGTTGCCAATCTAGAGAAACTAAAGCTTCGCAAAAATAAAGCAACGTCTTCTTTTATTATTGCGAATTAAATTATGCTTAATCTATTCCGGAATTATCATTTAAGTAACTAAATTATCCCATGTATTGACTCAGCATAGCGTCCAGAACAAATTACGTGCTTTCAGTATCTTTTTACCGAGTGAGTTTTGTGCACGGAAAAATCTTCCTTCTTTCCATTTGGCCGAATTGCCTGTTTTTGCGTAGAAACTCTAAATTTAATTCTAAAGAAGAAAATTTTTTAATTGTTTTAACTGTATTTGGTATTTTATGTTTTTGTATATCTTTCAATTTTTAATGTAGATATTTCGAGTTTTCATGTATTTTTACCTTGTCGCGAAGGGAGAACTGAGTTAATTGAATGAGAAATATAGCTCTAATGAAATTAGAAGAAATGAGTTTAAATGAAAGGCAGGAAAAAATACCCATAATTTAATATTCCGTACAAGGAAATCATGTGCTGTACACATTAAATGTTTTTCGTGTATGGCTTCATAATTACTTTCAACAATGTATTCCGTCGTCGAAGTTGATGGCATTTTTTGCCAATAATCGTCCTCAATATCTATTTATCCATCATTGAACACCATTCTGAGATCATCTTGAGCAAAATTTTTTAACTTATATATTTCTAGCATTTGCAGATAAACTTCAGTAAAGCTACATACTTTCCTCATAGAAGACGAGTCGCTATGTTAATTTTCAGCCTGGTTTTGTAAATTCCAAATGAATAAAATTTTCATTACTGATAACTCTCTGGTGCAACCTTTATACTTTAAAGAGAAATATGGGCAGTGCTGCCAATCATTTTCATCAAAATACATGTGTTTAACAAAAACGTAAGAAAAAGTATTCGTTTTCTGGATAAATGTAACTTAATTTTTGACTCAAATGCGGATTTTTTAAAAAAAGCAATGCAAAAAGGAAAACAGGAACATGAAGCTCAGAAGAACTTTTAACGAATATTGTCACCACATTATGTCACCAATGAAACTGATTTACTAGATCTAGGTATTGATTTATTTATAGTAATTGCAGCGAATCTGAAACAAGGAGCAGAAGCAGTGTTTGATGTGTTTTAAAACTGAAGTCAAAGGGTGAGATTTTTTAAACTTCTTATTGAGGTGCAATTACGAAAGATCAAGCCTAAAAATTATGCGTCTTAAACTAAACAAATGACGAAAATATTATCTATGGTTTCAGTTTTAGGAAGAATGGGGTTTAGTAAAAAGCTCGTTTATTATATCATTGTTTATGTCAAATTGCTGTTGATAATTAGATCCTTGTAAGCATTTTAAATGATTTTGTGACACAAAGATTAAATTTCTTATCATTGTTGGAATTTTGGTAAAATTAGGAAACTGGTATAAAAACGCAAAACTGGAAACTATTTTATTTACTTTTCCCCAAAACAAAATGTGCTGTAAATATTTATTTAGATCCATCGTAAAAATTTTATATTAAGTGTGGAAATTCCAGTGCTTTTCCGAGAACTTGCATTCCAATTTTATACCAATTTTTTGTTGTTGTTCTTATTCTTTTTCTTTTCATTTTGTATACGTTTACGGCATTCAATAATTTTATGATTTCTTCCCCGATCTGAAAATTCCTTTACGATTCCTGATGTGAATCCAGTGATGATTTGGAAATAATAATAAAAAGGAAACTCAGAAAATAGCACTCATTTTCCCACAGGTCCAATCGTATGAAAAAGCGGAGAAAAAAAGTTCTGATAAAGTAAGAAATAGAACTTAGGAACCACTAGATCGATTATTTTATGGCTTTTCAAACAGCCGCCATTGCTTGAGCATACACATCGCATTGAGCCAAAATAAAATGAAAGAGAAGGAGAGTTTTTTTCTTCCATCGGTGCTTGTTTCGGCTGTTGACGAGCGAGCTAAGTTGAAGAGTTCCTCCGCTGCTTTATTTCTTTATATTATTTTTGTTATTATTTTTCAGCCGCTCGCTTTTGCCACCAGTTTCTTTTTCTCTCACTCTTTGTTCTCTTTCGTCTGATGCACCGCGATTGGTAGGAACGAAAAAGGGGAGGAGCCCCTAGGGAACAGTGGCACAAATGGAATGGTCACGAAGCACAGTTGTTGTACGCCCAAACAGAGAAGAACAATCTTCTAACGGCGTTGAACACGTCGAAGAACGGCGTAAGGTAAAGTTACAACGAAAGATAGGAACCAAAGCAAAGCAAAAACCAAATAAAGCACACTTCTGTGGTACGTGCTCTTTTAAAGTTAAGTGATTTAGGAAAGATGTTCCCGAAGTGGCATGCTTTGTTTCCTAATGTCTATAGCTATTTGTGTGCCGTCCTTGATCCTTCATTCAACAGATAAATGACTCCGCGCGAGTTTTGCGAGTCACCAAATTATGATTAAGTTTTCTTTGAATTAAAAGATCACACACAATTTAATTAAAAGTTATCATTTTTTGAAAAATACCTTGTGATTCAACCACTAAAATGAAACAAATTATGCCATTTAAATTGCTTTGCTTGAAATACAGTAATTAAAATATTTATTTAGTCATCTGTTCGTGATAGCTTAAGTGCAGGTGATATTAATTTTATTTGAAACAAAAAGTAAAATATTATATTTTATAATAAAGCTTCAGAATACTTTTTTATACCTCACAGTTATAAACAACTGCCGTTTATAGCTTTTATAATATACCAGGAAGGCAATAAAGCTTAGAATAACTTGTGGTTTAAAAAATTATCTCTTTCTTGCAAAAACGCGAAACAAGGCATTACTTCCTATAAATAATGAAACATTTGATATATATCAGTCAGTATCTAAAAAATAATTTTATTTTCATTTAGAATAGTAAGTTAAAAGTTATTTTCGATTAAAAGTTCTCAAATAACTGAAAACAAATTTTAAAAACTCTAAAAGTGATCCAATACATCACGTTTTCCCAACGTTTTGATGTCCGCCCCCTTAAAAATTTTTTATATGTTCTTGCACCCCCTAAAACAGTATTTCATACAGCAGTATAATCAAATTTTTACAATAAAAATGAAACATTGAAATAAGAAAAACATTGCAAAATTTAACATTTGTATAAATATTTCAAAAAAATTAATTACTTTTTTTTGGGGGGGATAAGAGTTTTTCAAATCGTGGCGCTTTGTTGCTAATAGCAGCTCCCTTACATGCTCGTACAGCCAAAGGATTTCGGAACTTTGTACTGATTGACGAAAGAGTACGAAATCCAGACTCACGTAAGTTTATCTTCATTAATGGGATGAGCACAATTCGTGCCTAAGTTTTTGGAACATATTCGTTTCCCAGTAACAATGTTGTTAAAGAGCATGGCTTTCAAACTGTATTTCAAGTACAATTTGTACGCAACTGTAAAAGATCTTTTTTCTGGTCTTCATCATCCGACATATTATCCAGATTAAAAGAATATGAATTTACAATCATGTTTCCGAAGTTTTCAGTTGTTCTTCAAAATACCAATCAAATGACTTAACTTTTTCTATCTATTATTTCTTCCAATGATGGAAAATTAGAACTCTTCTAAGTCCTTGACACCAAGGTTGTAACTGGGCTTTGAAATCCTTTATTTTTTCACAGTAGGCCAATATATTTACATTTTCCCCTTAGACTGATACGTTGAAAAATTCATACGAGTGAAAGTACCATTAAAGAGGTTAACATTTGATTCAATTCTTGCGGTTCCACGTCTCCAGCTGAATTATAGTCTCGTTCCTCGTGGGAATTCAAGCATTCCCACGTTCTAGTCAGCATAACTAAAACCGGATATTCTCTTTGAAATCTTCACAAAACAATCGAAAGAGGCGGTGGTTCAAAAAGCGATCCCTAATCAGTAAATGGCCTTC
The DNA here is from genome assembly GCA_000611955.2 of Stegodyphus mimosarum. Lineage (NCBI taxonomy): Eukaryota > Metazoa > Arthropoda > Arachnida > Araneae > Eresidae > Stegodyphus > Stegodyphus mimosarum. The sequence continues at coordinate 73,192 of KK112080.1, forward strand.
ACTGACGTGTTAAGGACATTTTTCACCTTTGGAGGTAATGTTTCTCATGCCAAAACATGTCGATGACGGAAACAGTGAGTATCTTGTAAGTGTGGAATCTCTTGTTCCGTCAGAAGAAAAAAATCCTTATTTATTTCCTGACATAGCAGGGGCACCATCAGCACACACAGAACCAATAATCTGGATATCAAGTCATACTTCGCAAAGAAATCCTTAACATATAGGAAGACGCCTTCTCCTTTTGCATTTAATTTCATGCCTTCACAGAACAGGAAATCTTCCATTTTGGTAACAACACAGACAAACAACACCAATGCAATGAGTTGACTGCAATTTGTAATATCATTTGTTTAGCCTAACTGAAGAGAGACTTCTAAGGAACTAGCTCAATATCAGCAACAACTTGATGCAAAATGTCCAAACTCAAATCATGGCATTGAAAAATGTTATTTGATAATCCTGAAAAATGTTAGCATTTTTCAGGATTCTGTTTCCAGACCAATTGTTGCCATTTCTAATGAAGACAGCTTTATCAACTCTTAAGCAATTGTATGCGGCTTCCTGCATTTGCCTACTTATATACGCTACATGATATAGTGCCAGGAGGAGTGGTTCTGCAGCTAGTGTAAAACATAATTTTGAAAGTGTTGCTGGAGAGTCAAATTGAAATATCTTAGCTTTTTATGATTCAAAAATCATGGTCTGCATAATTATGCGGATTCATGAATTATTCCGGCTGTTTAGATAGCTTCAGATTTTTATTTGAAAATGCAGTGCCGCAAAGTATGCAGTGGAGTTTTTCACATCATCAGCTGCTCTAGTGCAAGTCACGCCAAACTTCAAATAATCATTATTCCATTTTATTCTATTTGACATCAAGAATTTATAATTATTTAAAAACTATAACTTACGAATATGGATGAAGCTGATCAGAAGAAATATAGCAATAGGTAAATAATATAACATAAGTATACACATTATTACTTAGAAATAAAGAGAAATGAAAATGCCACGATACAAAATCACTGCAGAATGCACTTGAAATTAACTAGCGGATATTACACTTCAAAATATGTCTGAAGCTAACACTATGCATCGCAAATCTGTTGTCGATGCATGCGCACGAAATATATGTTGCACGCGCGCCAATGCCGATTGTGTAGTTTTTAAACAAAATTTACCACCGCCAGAAGGTTACTTAGCTCTCCTGGTTGGGAATTCCTGCAATAAATAGAGCAAAATTCATCATTGTAGAATGTAGTTTTCTATTTAATATAATATATTGTTTAACGATTAAGCTTTATTGAGTGAGCTCTTAGACTTCATATACATTATTACATGCATATGAGTGTAAGATAAAAAAATACTAAATCAAAATTTTAACTTAATTAGCAATAGCGCCTTAATTCACCTTTTCAATTCAGACATTCCCCCCCCCTCTATTCTAGAAATAGTAATTGATGAAAACATCTTTTTGTGGGCTGAACTAAAACTCAAACATTAAATAGTAATTTTAGAGCTTTATGAATTATCCAGTCAAATAGTATTGAAAACTGTAACTAACCCACTTTGCTTCTGCCCTTTGCCGTGGCTATAATGACAGGGGATCGGTGTAACTGCGAAACGTAAAAAGAAAACTCTGCTTCTGAACTGTCAAATCCACAAATATATAAAATAAATCTTAAATCAGGATAAATATGAAGTCAATAAGATTTAAGAATATAAATGCAAAATAACTTGTGAATGCCCCTCGAGATTTCCAATTTAAAGTTAATTTGACATATTTTTTTTATTTGTCAGTTTTAGAACATGCTTTTTTTTTTTTTTTTTTTTTTTTTTTTTTTTGCAGACCTGGTTGGTATAGTAATTAGCACTCCTGCAGTCGCCATATGTTATTGGATTCCGGTTCGAATCCCAGAGAAGGTATGGTCTCAGAGAAGATGTTTATAAATGTATATTATCTTTGCGGCATGGGGAACTAAAATTAAATTGGAGCCGGAAGTCCTTTCGAGTTGTTTGGGGATACAGGAACAGGAATGGAAGACTCTCGAATTCTCCCTTGAAACTTGGAAGCAGCTAAGCAAAGTCGTATTATCACCTATACAGTCCTCAAGTCCCGTGCCAAGAGCATACTCAATACTGCGCTGTTTTTACCGATGAAATTCGTGCCTTGTTTTCATTAGTTTAGACAAGTGAGATAAGCCACAACAGAAACAGAATTTTCCTTTTATGCTTTTTTATACACCAACACTCAAGCGAACATGCGCCGGGAGATACAAAATCTATTTGCTTTTGAATTTTCTTTAGTATGAAGTAATTGTAGTATGAATCTCGTTTTTTCACGGCGTTGATTTGTTTAAACAAAATTTCCAAAACCATCTAAATAAAATTTGAAAACTTTAGTACCATCATGACATTTTATAATGATTTCTCTTCAATTTCTCAGAAGAAATATTAAAAAAATATATATATTTGGCCACTTGTACCAACTGTTGACTATTTATATTAAATATGCACAAATAAAAAATATCAGGTTAAAAATTGGTTACCATTTTAATTATCAAAATGGCAGTTATAATATTTTAATTCTAAAATTTAGTGTGATACTTGGGCCTGTTCAAGTAAGATAAATTTGAACTATGTCTGGTCTTATCTCACTTAATTTTAAACAAGGATCTATTTTTAATTTTGTTTCGTATTTATTTTTCAAATATAGCACGGAAGAAAATCCTTGTCCACACAGATAGGTTGTGGAAAAGGCAATAAATTTTAATAGCTTTATAAGTTTATTTGAACTGCTTTTTTTTCCCAATTCAGCCAAAAGTTAACAAGTGTGTTATTTTTGAAATCTTCAGTTAGAGTTTGATCAAAGGAAATATCTATCAATTGTCAATTGTTCTTTTTCTTCACGAGGTAAACATTTCAGGTGCATTTGAACAAAATGGATTCCTTATCCAATTTTCTTTTTCATAATCCTCGGGGAAATACATGCTGAAATTATTTATCAATGAAAAACAATGATTTTCAATGTTGGATGTTAATTCCTTTTTTATTTTCCAATTATTTTCTCTAAAAAAATTTCCTAAAAGTGATAAAAAGCTTAAAATATTATTATCCAATTCATTGACTTTTAGCTCGAGTTTTTTTTTATCAGCGCATTTATTTTATATCTAATAGTAAACAAATTAACACTTTGTACTTGCAATCCTAAATTTAATTAATTTAACTTTCCAAAAATATCAGCTAAATATGCTAAACGCGCCAAACGTAATTTACTAAATAAACAATTTTGCAATTCAAATTTTGAATCACAGAGGAAAATTTGAATTTTTGATCGAAGATCAAAAAGTCGATTTAAAACTTTGCCTCTGAATAACCACCTTACTTTGAAATATAACAATAGCGTTTCATATTCACTGCCCCTCGCTTGGCTAAAATCGTAAATATTCTTGAATTTAAAGCTAGGCTTTTAATAAAATTTACAATTTCCACAGCTTGATTCAAAACGATTTTCAGGTTTTCTTGAATTGTTTTGGCTATTAAAGCTTCACGATGAATGGAGCAGTGGGTAAATTTAATTTCAGGTGCGAATTTATTTGAAAAATAACATCGGAATGTTTTTCGGTTAAAGCTCGATCTCCGTCACTGCGTATGGCAATGCACTTATTCCAAGGAATATCATTCTGAGGCATAAAATTGTCGATTACTTTGAAAATTTCGTTTGCAGTTGTTGTATCATGAAGAGAATCACAAAATAAATGCACATTGACAATTCGTTTATCTTCTTCGAAACTTATGAAAACTTGAACAAACTTATAATTGAACAACAAATCAATACTTTCATCCATATGCAATGCGAAATACTCACTGCGTTTTATTTTTTGAATAAGTGTCCCTTTTATGGAATTAGCAATTTCATGAATACGTCGACTTACTGCATCATTTGATAACGAAATATTGTTAACCGCTCT
>KK112080.1:77208-88881 GCA_000611955.2 Stegodyphus mimosarum
TTTTCTCCAAAATGTTAGCCTGCCTAGTCTTGGCTATTCTTAGCATTTACAGTGAAAAGCTTTGGAAGCTAGTTACTTACTAGGTAACAAGCTTCCAAAGCTTTTTCACTGTAAATAACAAAACCTTCTTTACTTGTTTACTATTTTTGAACTTCGATAATTCCCCTTAAAATATGCTTCAGATGTATCCCTTTAACTAGCATGCTTAGATGCAAGACGTCTTTTAAGAAACGATAGTTTCATGCATTGATTGGATAATAATTAACCGCAAACAACGCATTGAGGTTGAGGGTCCATTTCATCTCTCTACCAAACGGTAAATAACTTTCGTTTTATTTTACGTAAACAATTTTTGTTTTGTTTTCAGTATTCTTAGTGCTGGTAGATTGTCCTGTATCCATCACCTGTGAATCATCACTTTTCCCCTAGTCATTTTTTCATTTTGAAAGTCTATGTTTGTTTTATTATTTTTCACAAATATTTAAGTTCACAATATACTACGAGTTTTTCAAAAACAAGGGATGATATTCTCAAATCGCGTAGAAAACTAAGGAATACAAAGCAATAAGAAGACAAAATACCTACTGTTAGAGACAGCCCATCGACGTAAAAAATTATTCTACTTGAAAACAGAGCAATATGAGCCTGGAAATGATGGCGACATAAAGTGTAGACATGCTAATGAATCGATCAACTCTAAAAGAATTAATGAGATACTATTATCCTTTTATACGAAATTATTTTTACTCCCTATTAAATACAACATCCATTTCTATTACCCTTTTTAAAAACACCATTTATGTTATATTTTATTTTGTCTATGGCTAAAAGAATATTTATGAAAGCAAAAATGGATTATTTTTTTTTAAGTCTATGAGCGGCTATTAACCTTGAACAAAGCTCAGTTCGCATAAATTTACAAGTGTTAGCGAAGAAAGTTAAATAGGATATTGAGGCATTTAATTTTTTAATTTAACGGTTAAAAATACTTCGTTTCTTTGTGTACCACCTATTTTTCTCTTGCGTACAACCGGGTTAGAATCGCTGAATTAGAGGTATGCCTTTTTTTTCCAATTTACTTAACGGCGCACAGAAATTTGCATTTTTATAATTTCAAAAATGTTAAATTTGCATTAATATAATTTTAAAATATTAATTAAAGTGTTAAAATTATTTAATTTTTAAAATATTAATTAAACTTTATTTAAAATAGTAATAATTCTATGAGTCTCTTAATAACTACCCTAAATGAACAGGACGAAAATAAAAAAAAAATAAATAAATAAGAAAAATATTGAAATAAAGAACTGCTCACACAGCAAGATAATATCCAATGGAGAAAAGGCAAATAAGTAAAGAGTTTCTTTTATTTGTAAAGATTATCACAGATTACCGAAGATACCAAAATCGTTCACTGAGGATAGTCTAAAGAAGTAAATCACTGTATAAGTCATATAAAAAATCCACATATTCTCGAGATTCTGAATTGAATAGCGAAATTACTGATTCTTTGACGTTCGTAGCGCTTTTTTAAGTTAAGATTAAGCACTTTTGTTAAGGTTAAGTTTCTTCAGTATGTCAAAACAAACGAGGACTACTTGCCTAAGGAAGGATGCCTTTCACGAAGGAAGACTGACATGTATTCAAGTTACACAAGAGAAAACACCGAAAACCAATCATACAAAAAACCTTTCTTCTTAGCCTGAACCCGGGTTGAACTTCCAGCATTCGGTGATCTTTAACAATAGTTAGGAGATTAAGCACTTTTCGAAGCTTAGAGAATAATCAACGCTAGGGCTTCCAGAATATCGTTAAGTTCGAGAGTGTAGATATCTTGGCCTGAAAAGCTGCCACAAAGCCCATCAGAAGCGTTTGCACCAGTTTGATTATCTTGAAATTGAAAGGTAGATTGACTCAGAATTACAGCATCTACAACGTGAAACTAAAGACATAACGGCTACTTAACACATAACGAAACTAAAAATACTTCGTTGCACTAAATACTAAAATGCACTACATAAATAAAGAGAGCAATGCATATCACCAGAAAATTACATAAAAGCAGAATACAATTAAATAAAACGCCTAATTACAAAATTTTACAATTATATATATAGCTTGGCTTTCCTTTAAATACATTTATTAAACTTCTCAATTCTATGTTCTCAATTTAGAATACACTCAATTAAAAACAAATTCAGTATTCTGAGGATCCATTTTGATGAGAAGTGTTTTGCTGTTCTATACACACCGTTATGGACATCTGAATGTCCGTCATTTATACTCTGTGAAGAACTATTTTTTTTCCTTCTTGCTTATACTCTTCTCAAATTTCATGTGATTTTCTTACGTTCTCGTAATGAAGAAAATCTTCAGACAAGAGGAAAATGACGACGTCTCAGCGTGTAACTTGTTTTCATGTCGATTATAGTAATTAGCTGGTGCGCAATTTAGTGTTGTAATTGACTATTCCTTCTATATCTCTTCATCATAGAGTTAGTTTTAGTAACTTCCTAAGAGAAGCCTGTAATTGCTTTAACTCGATCAGGCAAGTGCATTTTACTACGGTGAGACTTAACGTATAACTGATGTTGATGCGTAGTAATTAGATGGTGCATTGGCCAATGTTGTAACTGACTATTTTCCTTCCACATTGCTTCATTATAGAGTTAGATTCAGCAATTCAGTAACTTCCTGAGAGTTTCCTACGATCGCTTTTATTTAATCAGGGAAATTCACTTTACTAAGGATAGATCTAACGTATACAGTCTGAGACTTGTTAATCCTTTAATAAATGGGATGAGCATGTCTTTTCTTTAGCCTCTGCATACAAAATAGAAGAAAGCGAAGTAGTTTTCATAAATTATTTAATTTTTACCAAATGCTTTACTTTAATATACTTCCTCTGAGCCAGAAATAAAACCGTCAGTAGGAAAAAAGAGATTAAAATAAATGTTTACGACGGAATAAAAGTGTTTTATTCGGAACAGAATATTACGCTTTAGTACTAAAAGCAAACAACTAAATGAGATTTTTTTTCTCTTCATACAAATTGCTTTGACATGAGCTAAGATAGGAAAAACGTGATCTATCAAAATAATACTTTTTTTGTTTCGCTTTACGTACGTCTACTTTTCCACAGAATCAAGAATTTAGCCATATGGCTTCAAGCGTCTCGAATTCAGTTCATATTTCTAACAGACTCTTTTTATCATTGTTAATGTAAGGCCCGATTCCAATTATATGCGCATTTTAAGCATTTTCCGCTTCTAAACCATTTTTTAATTCTCAGACCATTTTGGCTGCCTTTTTTAGGATATTTTTGCAGAATTTCAGAGCATTCTGAGTCCTATTTTAGAAATCAAACTGAAAAAAATTATTCTTGAAGTAAAACGCTTACGAACTCATTTTTATTAGGCAGGCATGTCCTATCTATAGAAAACTGATTATGTAATCTGTTAGTCTTATCTATCAAGACAAGTCTTTTCCACAAGGTATAAGTATCACTTCTCAAAATTTTTCCATACCGGCATTTCGTTGCTTACGTCGTTCTGTGTATGCTCACTTCCATAGGATTATCAGAAGATTGAAAAATGTCTATTATCCAGAACCCTTCTTCAAATTACACACTCACAGATATGTGCAATCCGTTTCTCTACTTCGATTAGATCCGTTTATTTTTTTAATTAATGAATTTATTCATTAATTTATTTTTTATTCAGCTGATATAATCTTGCTTCAATTCAAATTGCACCGAATATTTTCTTGAAGGAAATCTTGCGGAATCGTTCTTGAAGGAAATCTTTTGGTAAAGAACATCTTGCGTACATTAGATCCAATTTCAGGATCGTGATTTCCAAAATTCTTACAAGAGCAAAATATGGAACTTATCGATAGATTAAATTACATTGATAAGGTGCGACGTTTTAAGAAAGATCAAAGGCAAAGTTTCAAATACTACATTTGCTAAATACAACATCGTTTTGACTAAAACCTGTGGCTTCCAAATTATGTGGAAGATATTCCTCATCTCAGCAGGAGAAGCAGACTCTTTGAAGTGTTAACGGTAAGTGATACAGATTTTTCAATACCTGCAGCCGATACTGACAGAAGCTTCTCACGATATAAAAATTTTAGACTGACAACAGAAGATCTTTCATCTTCGAAGTCTTCAGGAAGTACTTAATATCTCAATGCAATTGCAATACATTTGTAGATTAAAGATTCTGATGAAAAAAATAAAACTGAAGTGATAGGTATGCTTAATTGTTTGTATTTTAATCCATTTGTCAATGTTCGTTAATTGTGTCATTTTGTATATTATTATGTTTTATTTTTTAGGGACTTTTTTATTTTTTAAGGATACGTTTTCCATTTTAAGTGTATTTTCGGGCATTTTAGCAGCATTTTCAATGAAATTTGGGGTCGTAAAAAGCAGGGTCCTGATTATATGAATCGATAACATTTCTACTATATTCATTAACATGTTAAGATACTTCAGATATAAAATAACTTTTAATATTTTGTGGTAAGTGTCCCATCTCATATTCAGTCTACCTCATAAAATATCCATTATTTTATTTCAGTTTCCCCCAGTCCATTTTAGATACCTCAAATATTTACATATTTTAAATTCTGGTGATAGATTATAAAAAGCAGTACTAGATTTAGATACCCGTGAATAATATCCTTTGATCTTTGATAAGTAATGTTTACATGTTTATATGCTTAAATATATCATTTTGATAAATTGTAAAGCTTATATGATCTGGCCCATTTTTAAGCTTTTCAGATAAAAAAGAAATACTGTACATTTTAATGGTGATATTTACTTTTTGTCCCGCTGGCATTTCAGCAGTAGAGATATTTAACCTTCAGCATCTCATCTGAAGCATTTTTTTCACACTTGCTGCATATGCTTACATTTTTAATAATTCGATAATGTTATGATAATCAAATTCGCATTCTCTCGTGCCATTCTAATTCATTGTTTCCCTTGTAAACTGAAACACTGTTGATAATTCATTTAAGAGTTAACACTTTTAAAATGAATTAAGATTTAATTTTATGAGCTATTATAAATTTCTCTGTTTCCTACACAGAAGTGGCAAACGAATATTTAATTAAATTTAGAAATGAATCGTGTTCATTTAAAAGCTAAATGGCAGAAAAGCAGACTGTTGGCGAAATTTAACTATTTGTGAAATATTAACTTAACAAAAGTGAATAACTAAACGCGAGGAACGCAGCTGTGAACAAAGTAATACTTTAGTTTAAGAAAAATGTTCCTTATACAAAGCGTATTCTTTATTATTAATTTAAACATTCAGAAATATTTATCACTAAACAATTTAGCCGGTTGAATTATTAATCTAATTACACATTCCCATTTCTGTTCGTCGTATTTTTCCGTAATTCAATTCTACAAGAATTACTCTCATTTATTGAATCACAAATTTTCAGTTTCCTCTGGGTGTAAAAATGTTAAATAACTCTGCAGAGCAATGCTGGCTAAATCTTTTGCCACTTTTTATAATGTATTCGCATCCAAGATATTTTTTTAATTAAAATATGGTAGAAATAGATTCTTTAAACTTTATAAATTTAATTCAAAACATGAATCTTGCTACAAAAAAAGTTTTATTGAAAATTTAATGGAAACACACTTTCGTCATATTTAGATTGATTGAAGAACTTCGTAATGAACTGTTTATGAATGATATGTTCTGTGTTGAATAACATTTTCGAAATAAGTAGGAAGAAAGGATTTTTCATAAAGTGACGTTACTAAGGAAATTTTAAAAGAGTCTTACTTAAGAAATTTGGGCGGATGACTATATAATGCATTTCCTACTAGCTGCATTACATTATTTTTTCCGAAATTTGCTAGACCTCTAAGTGCACAAAACCAGTAAACCTTTGTGTTTCATCCTAATTTTGTTTTCCTGTAAACAAACTACTTGGACAGGGAGTTCGTGCCACCTGTATAATGCAAACGTGAACAAGCTTTTCATAGAAATCCTTCACGAAAGTGTCCCTCCTTAGCCATGATAGGCTTTACGTGTTTTCCCATAGTTTATTAATCAAATAGCCTACCTGTTTGATAAAAGATTCTGTTAAGCAATATATCTTCTCAAGTTTTAACGCAATGTAGAGATTTATTACATTTTAAGAGCCAGAAAATGTGAACGCGAATTCGAATGGCAGATCCTAACAGCTTCCAGGTAAACATGCTAAAGACTTAATATCATAAAGTCACTCGAGAAATCCTTACATTCCTCCCATAATGGACGATTAAAGAGCGACACAAGACCTATTTGATGAAATTCAAGTTATCAGGAGCTACTACGCATCACATTTTCTTCCGGTCACCACTAAAGAGACCACTTAGACTCACTTCTAAGCAGGAAACAGGAAAAATCATTTGTACCTTTGTCAGTATTCGAAAGACTGAACTTTCAGCTGTTAAATGGATATGCTACCCTTACTCCTTGACTGCACGCACGAGGAGAATGAGATAATCCTTTATAATATATCTAAATGTTTATGCTCCCTGCTTTTATAGGATATGTAAATATTACATAAATAAACCAATCAGCTGTATTTAATAAAGTATTCTGCATAACTTAAACCAAAGGTCTCTGAACCTACACTGCAGTGAAACTTCAATATTATTTATGCTACAGAGGTTAATCGTTAAACGAGAACGCGTTACGGCTCTTTTTGAATGAAATTTTTTCGTGGAGAACATCTGAAGCAGATTGCCTCAGATTTGTATTACATGTGCTAGAAACTACCGAAAGCAAGCCACTACAAGTTTTGGAAATGAAATTAAATAATCAGTGGTTGAAAACCTTAACATTAGCATATGTGGTTGACGGACTCTAATAAAAAAAAGACAGATGCAAATAATAAAATCCAAAGTTTAAAAATATCAGGTCTCATCATATCGTGAAGTTAGGAAAAAGGCGACATTCAGCTTATTCACAATTGATTTAAATTTCCAGCTCACGACAGGTTGCCACTAAAAAGTCCTTAAAGTATCCACAATGGCAGTTTTTCGATATTACCTTTACAAACATTTAATCTCATATTTACGCTACTTGACAGCATAAAGCGTTTTACGCAGATAACCATAGGCTTTGTTGAGCCTAGACATATACTTAAAATTACGAAATTTCTCAAAATAAGTCTTTTATATGATCCACTTCAAAACTGCGGATAAGAGACTGTGAATGTAAAATCACACTTTATATATGAGCCCTGCAGAGCAAAATTTCGATTTAGCAAATCTACGGTTGAATGCAAAATACATATGAAATTTATGGTTTAGGAACTACATAAAAAGTTCAATTTTATTTTCATATAAAATGTTTTACCTTATTTTTGAAAACATAATGATTGGAGATCAATGTTTTTCGAATCAATACTTAAGGTAACCAAATATAATGCCAATTTTTTGGAGAGAAAAGGAATTAAAAGTTTTATTCAAAATATTTTCAACAATGTTACATACTCATTTATGACGTTGTTGGAAGTTTCTTCTTTCGAGTCGGAGTAAAGGAATTTTGTTTCCAAGGAATTAACAGAGTGAATGTGAAAAGAAAGAGTTTAATATTTTGTTATTTTGTTACTTCTTTGTTCCAAGTAAAAAGGAAGTATTGTAATCGGAAAAAATTTCGGTTATCATATTTGAACGAAAATATCTATTTTGACCGCTGTCGAATGCAATTTCACAATGTTTTCGCATGACATCTGTATAAAAGGACAGAATAAAGGATTCTTCCCCCCCCCAAAAGAGTATAAAACTGATTAAAAATTAATTCTGAAGAGAAATTTTCGTGGCGTCTGTGCGTACGTACGTACGTATGTATATATCTCTCATAACTCATAAACGAATTGCCTTTAGGACGTTGGAATTTTGTATATGGGACAGCTATAACATGTAGATGTGCACCTCCTATTTTGGTTGCAATCTGCCGCACCAAAAGTACATAAACATATATATCCACTCTGTTACTCGGCTCAGTGAACTCATTTTGTTATTGTTATATGTTGGTAAATTGTGCATTCTTTGCTTTAAAAATCATTTATTATGTTGTTCTTATCTTGCAGTTAAGGTTTTTATATCTTTAGTAAATCTGCATGCAAGATTTGTAGAATGATCAGCAATTTAAAAGTTGTTTAAGTGAGGCTAAGCCTAATCATTTTTCTTATGGCGGACATATTTCTTTACATTTGAAACTTAGGAAAATATTGGATTTGTTACCAATCTAGAGAAACTAAGCTTCGCAACATAAGCCTTACTTCGCAATTTATACAAAGCTATTTCGAGTTTTTATGTATTTTTGCCTTGTCGCGAAGCAAGAACTGAATTAATTCAATGAGAAATACTGAATCGTCTGTGAAAAACTATTTTTATTTTTTATTGTTTGTTTAATTTCTTTTACACATCATTTTAGATTTATTATACTATTTGAATAGAACATGTGGCACGATTAGGTAATTCTCCAAATGATATACATAATTTTAGTGCATTCTGAGTTATAAAATGAATGAGATGTAAGGCTGTTAAGTGAAGCTAGCGTCAAAGTGTCGCTATGGTAAACAAATATAGTGAATTTTAAAGAGTGCGTTTATTCTATTGTAGTTCATGCGCTATCGATGAAGTAGATTTAATTCAATCCAATAAGTTTAAATGAAAAGCAAAATGCATATAATTTAATATTCCGTACAAAGAAGTCATGTGGTGTACACATCAGATTTTATCAGATTTTTTTTCTTTTAAATGTATTTTTTCTTTCAAAGATTAGATTATCTATTATGGTAGAGCACTAGATAGCTGCTTTATTCGCAAGGCACACTTTCATTGACTTTTCCTGAGAGTATTGGAATCCTATTTAAGCTTCATGTGAGAAAAGCTGTGAAAGATATGCGCAGCTGTTTGCTTCATTTAGCGGGAAAGGAACTTGGAAAAAAAAACTACTACTGTGCACTAGTATCCAACTGTTCAATGAAAAAATTATCAGAATTCAACAATCAACAATTACGATTATACCCATCAATGGCAGAAAGTTCAAATTTCTACCATTGATGGGTATAATCGTAACTTCGAAAGTTATTTACATTGTTACACATTGTGCTACGTTCCATTTAAAATATTTTGAGATATTGGTATTTTAAATCTTGAACTATATTTTAAATGTATCTAAGTTTGAATTCTTAATTGTTAACTGTAAACGTAATTTTACGTGCATGCATTAAAATATTAAAGATTTCTATTTGCAGAGCACTGTGTTTCCATAACCCGCAATATCATAAACATAATACGCTTCGAGTAAGATAGGTAAGGTAGATTATGTTAACACTGAAGAAACGAGTTAGTTTTTTCTTTTACTTTCTCGGTTTCCAAGCATTTTTTAAGATAACTACATAAACATGTATGTGTGGTTTTAAATCATTGCAGTTAATTTAATCAACAATACTTTTGATAAAATTTTACAACGTTATTCATTACATGTCCAGTATTTCTTACGAATGTGATAGTTTGTAAAAGATTCATTTTGTGAAGTGGAACCTGACAGAATTCACATATGTGTCTTGTTTTGCTTCTTTTTAACATTGAGCTGCAAACTTTGCAAGTCTATTGAGAATATCTTTTCTTTCCTTTACAACAATTTAAGGATGTACTGCTTCGTGTTTCCTGACAATCTGCTTGGTGGATCTACTTTTGGATTTCTTCTGATTGGTTCAACCTGCAGACTGTACTACAACTAATAGTAATAGGAAATAAGGCCCTTCTTGTTGCAATTTCTAATATTGCACTTCCAAACGGTTTCGTAGTTAGCATACAATTTTTCTTAAAAAATCATATATATTAATATTATACATATATATATGATTATATCATAAATATTATATAATCTACATTGTATAATATTTGTAATATAATATAGCTATATTAATATATTTTTAAATAAATGCGAATTCGAAAACCTCATCAAAAAATGAATCATACAAGAAAACACGGCGAAAGCAAAAATGCAACTCGTGCTAATATAAGATTATATGGCGAGGTATAAGAACACGCAACCAGATTTGGGCGATATATCTTGATTAATTAGCGATTCAGTCTCAGGAGCCGCTATAACAAAGAAGTATGTACTTGACATACGTATAAATCTTATTTCGATATGTATGCATATTTAAAGTGCCGCCATGCAGCACCGACACTATACATTTACAAACATCCATGTCTTCTCCGGGATTCGAAGCCGGGCCCTCCGTGCTTGGGCGCTTGATTCAGGTCTTAAAGCACTAAACTGTATAAAGAATGAGTGACCGCTTCATTGGAATCCCAATAAACATAAGGAGTTTTCCATAAAGAAACACGTGAAAATTAGATAACTGAATAAATGTTTTCACAAAGCGAAAGAATTTTAGAAAACCTGTAACATTATCATTACCTAGAAGTTGGGCAAATGCAAAAATCGTACTACTTTAAAAAAACAAATAATCGTTCTTTACTGATGCTGGATAGATTAAGGCAGTGTATGAATTTGGATACAGTTAAGAAAAACGTCTTCTCCGATCGAGATACTCAGCAAGACAACAGAAGCTTTCAGTGAAATAGAACCAAAAATTTCGAGTTATTTAAATCTACCTATACGGACTTCACAAAACGGGCTTTGTAAATGCAAAGTTCTACAGATCTTTAGAATAACTCGAAATGCTTTCGAATAAATTGGTAGAATGATGCTAATAAAGTTTCTCTTCAGATTAACTTAGAAAAATAGTTATATCTATTCATAAATCACAAAAGAAACTTATTAGTATGTTACATATGTCTGTGCTATGCTCTTAGGTTAACCCTTAAACGCTCCCCTGGTTCCGCCTTGAGGACACACAAACAGTCGCAATATAAAGTAGTCAAACATAAAGGAAATACGTGTTTTATGACTTATTTAATAACAAAAGTCAGTAAGAAGATGCGAAGGCCTCTGCCAATCCATCTTCTTTTAACAATGTGTACTGTCATGAGGTCCAGCATTTCTTAAACATTCAGATAATTTTTCAACGAATTATGACGTCATATTGAGAATAATATCCAACGATTGAGAACATGCGTAGCAATTCGCGCTAGTTAGAAAAAACCTACGCATCCGCATGTCATTGATAGTTATCGTCTCATGACTGGTGAAAGTTCACCGAATATATTTTGCTTATCTCCAGCCACAGAACATGCTGCCAGTGTCTGGAACCTTATTCTGGCACACTCAGCAGATACTGTACAGAAATCTCATTAGGGCTTCTGGTAACTATGAGAAACCCAATCCAGCTAGTTACCAGAATCGCATCGAGAAAGAACCATTTAAGTTTCAAAGTTTTTATCTTCGTGACCATTGGCGAACTCCGGTGATAAATTGCACAAAATAAAATTATTTCGGAAAGACTACTTTTAACACTAGAGCTAAAAGTTGTATTTATGAAATTATTTCAATGTTAATTGTCGCATAACCTAAAAGGAGTTACATTCGTGGTAAATATGGAGTATTTTCC
Organism: Stegodyphus mimosarum; assembly: GCA_000611955.2. Lineage (NCBI taxonomy): Eukaryota > Metazoa > Arthropoda > Arachnida > Araneae > Eresidae > Stegodyphus > Stegodyphus mimosarum. The sequence goes on from KK112080.1 coordinate 88,768, forward strand.
CATTTAGAAAGCAGAAACAACAGTAAAATGGAATTAAAAGAAGTGATAGCAAGATAAACATCATGTTAAAAACTTTAGCACATCTTAACTCTTCAAACTATCGTTAAATCAAAT
>KK112080.1:106138-283316 GCA_000611955.2 Stegodyphus mimosarum
TATACACATATATCATTCGATGGTTGTGAATTATGACTTTCATTATTATCTTTCTATTATTTTCAAAATTATATAAAGGAAATTTAAAATTTTGTAAAGAGAATTTATATAAATATTTTGTAATATGTTTATAGGTACTGATATGCATAGAGAAGGACAGGGGCTTGTACGCTTCTAGATATTTATAAAATTTTATTAAGTTTCTTCGTATTGAATTTTATTTCAAATTAGTCTGTGTGCCTCCTCCCTATTTACGTTTGTACATTTCATCACTGCTAATTGTGTACTGCTGGTTTATGCTTATAATTATTAGTTTTTATGGAAATTTGAGCTACAGTTTTATTTTTGTGTATTTTTTTAGGGATTCTCTATATGGATTCTGCACTATGGTATAATTCTATTGGTTTTGTTTATGGGTTTTTGTCTACTGTTTTGTGCAGTGATTTTCCCAATGGATACCTGTATTAGTCTGTAGATTTTTGCTTACTGGCTTTTACAGAGATTTGGCCTATGGATATCCGCATAGGTTTGAATTTTTGTGTACTAGTTTTTATCTGGAATAGACCTACGGAATATCCATTTTTTAATGGAGATTAGGGTTATGGATACGCATAAAATTCTGGTTTCTGGCTATGGGTTTTTACAAGGATTTTGTTTGTAGTACACATATGTTCTACAGGTTTCTGTTTATGGGTTTTTATGAGGTTTTGGCCTTCTAGTACCCGTTCAGTTGTATGGTTTTTTACGGGGATTTGGCCTATGGGTTTCCTTCTATGGGTTTGTATGAGGATTTGGTCTACTGGTACCCGTGCAGCTGTACGGATTTCTTTCTACGGGTTTTTACGGAGATTTGGCCTACTGGTACCCGCAGAACTATACGGATACCCGTAGGCCAATTTCCCGTAACAAAATTTTATGGGTTTCTACGGGGTTTTTGCAAGGTTTAGATTAGATGCCATTGTTTTTAGGCTTTCTTTTATATAGATTTTATATAATTTATTTTTAAATATATAATCTGGAGTTCTTTGTATTTGTCAAGTTTTTGTGAGGGGTTGTGACCACAGCTCCATTATATCTCTTTCAATGGATTCTTTTGTTGTTTACAAACTCAAATCATTTATTTCTCATCCTTGCATAAAATTTCGAAATATTATTCAAATGCATTTCAAGTTTTGCATTTGATTTTATTCAGATAAATCAATATTCTTATTTGTTATCCAGAATTTCGATACAAGCATTTTAATTTAAGAGTTCTTAATTTATTGCAGAACGTTAATAGAAACTGTTTTGAGTTAAATATATCCAAGCCTCATATAAAAGGACTCAGCTAATCTCCTCTTGGAATGCCGTATTTGCTCAGAAATTTCATATCACTTAATTTGCAGCATCAACATTTACATTTAAGCGAGCAATGTTTAAAATAAAATTTAGATGCACTTTATGTAGGATATTTCTTTATTATGAGTTTGAATAGGGTAAATGCAACTCACTGAAAGGCTTAGATTTCTCGTAATTACGATAAAAATGGTTAAAAAGACTATTTTTAAAAACTCTAAGAGCTTATCTCCCCTTTATGTTGTAGGACTATTATTAAACTAACCAGTTTTATCATTTAGTCGTTTACTATCACTTCTCCTTTTCGTTTCACCAGAATGCAAATTTAGTTAGAGAGTATTTAAGTTGAGGGTTTTGAATACTGGGACAGAGAATCTTTCTGCCTCTCGAGACCACGTTAGGTCTCGCAAGTTCTGATAAGATTGTAATTTTTTGTCTTTGCCGACATTTAAATTGTTACGCCGGTAAGCCGTTTTGTGCCAATTTCACTTTAAAATCAATTGTATAGTCTTTGATTTCTAGGACTGGTATTAAATTTGAATTTGACCGTTATTCAAGTTTCATTGCCACAAACGGTGGCTGTCTTTTAAACACGAGACTTGGGTTTGTGTTCAAGTTCTGATTTAACAAAAAAAAGTCGTTTTAACCTTCTCAGAACTTTTTTGTTATTGCAGACCAAGCCATATTTCGGTCCAAGTCTGTTAGTCTGTCAGTCTGTCGCCCTAAGAAAGTGGAATTATATAATATCATAAAGTAAAACGCTTCCTTTTTGACATCTTTACTTTTTTTTCTTACGTACTGCTTAAAAATTAAATAATAATTTCAATTCATATTCATTTCTAATTCATTCGAAGATTATTCAGAGGTTAAATTGGAACTCATACTTTATGCACTTTTTTTCTGACGCAGATGCTTAATTTTTAGAAACCTGTATCCAAAAGCGTACATGAATGCTCGAAAAACTAAATCTGTATATAATTATAAATTATGCATGTGTAAATGCAAAATATAAATCTATAGACTACTCACCGAGAAGTGAGGATAAAAGTAAATAAAAGACAACTTACGGTAACTTCTAAAAAATGATCGTTATAATTTGCTTGCAGTGACTTTAGCATAAGAAGAGAATGCAACACGTGCGTAAATATGAAAAATTCATTCAGTCAATCAAACATATAAGATTTCGAGCGTTATTAATATTTCCATTAATAACGTGAAATAAATTCTGTAATTTGTAACAACAAATATTAGAAAATAATATTTTCTTTTTTAAACTTGTCAAGCAATTTAAAATTTTAAATATTTTTAGATAAATTTATTTAAAATATTAGACCCTTAAAATTGATACAATTTAATACCTTAAATATTTGTCAAATTATACAATTTAAAATGTTACATTCATACTTTAAACAAAATTAATATTAAGCATCTCTTTGGCTTTTATTTATCAGTTGATATCATTGCTATCCCCAAATCCTACGTGCTTTTATTCATTTTTACTACTCTCGATGAATGGACTACAGTACACTTTTATCAAACTTATCATCAATTGACCTAAAATACCATAGATTGAAAACTTGTAATATTTTTTTCATTTTTTAATATGAAATAATCGGTCTAAAACTAACCGTTAAAAATATATTTATTCTAGCAATCGTTTCTTAATATCCTGGAAATTAAAAACGATAGTTCAATGTTTTCAAAGCCATTTTCACAATACAGCATTTCCACTGCGGTACTGAAGGTCCCGGATTCGAAGTTCGGAGAATGCATGAATGTAAATTGTCTCTTTCTGAATAGAACGACACAGTGGCCCACCTACTAGCTGCCTCCATAATAAAGTGCTCATTGCTTCCGGTCTTACTATTTGCCTATAACGTCTATTAAGACTTGTGCCCGCCATTTGGAAAATACATATATAGTCTTCTTAATTTCAGTAAATGCTTTATGACTTCAGTTAAGAAATGTTCTAAAAACCCACCCCCTTGCGTTGTACTAACCCCACCACTGGACGAGTGGATAAGACCGCTGCATACTGGTAGTCCAACTCACGATGTATACTGTCGTCGCAGGCGAACGAACTAGCTGCATGGGTGATTTTCGTGGCTTTCTCCGTGTGTAACGTAAACACGATTCACTTTTTCTTAGAAAAATCTTCATGGAAGCATCTATACAATTAGGAAAATAGTCATCACGTATTTCGACTTTTTCAAGTAACCTAACCTAGCTATTTCGTTATCTCACATGCTCTACCTTTCCCTCATATACATGATATTTAAACGTGACAGCATTCATTATTTTACATATTTTCCCCGTATCCTTTTAAAGTCGTCTTTTTTCACCTCTTATTATATTAAGGCTATATACATTCCTGTAATCTAGTTATGGGAAAAATACAGCCGGTGTTCTTCATTCTCTTAGTTATATCATACAGCATTCATTGCATTCTTGACCTCGTCAAAGAGTTCTATGTGTAAAAGAGTCAATCTCGTCAAAGACTTTCGAAATTATTAGATACTGATAAATGCAGTGATAATAAATGTGCTGTAGGTGCTACTGCTCGTATTTTACAAGAAATGCTTGTTTAGGAAGAAAGAAAAGTTAACACCGAAGAAAGCAAAAGTCAGTTTGGTGGGGGAACGGAATGAATTTAAGTATAGGCTAACAATCATTTTCGTTTCTTCACCGGTTACCATTTGAATCATAGTCACCCATATCCGGGTGACACAGCAATCAAAAAACTATTAACAGCAGTTCTGGTTGTTTTGATTGTTATTCTAAGCGAACGATCTGAGGGCATGAGATTTCTCTGTTTTCCCTATATTTAACCTAAATCTAAGAGAATTTTATTTACATTCTTCTATAAAGGCATTCCTCTTTTGTAAGATAATCTTTTACCTTAAATAAAAATCAATCAATTAATCTTCAGGAAGCTATCATAACTCTTTAACGAAACAAGCCAAGGAATTCTTTACGCTGCCTTTTCAGCTGTTTGAAAAAAGAACTGATTTGAGAAGAAATGTACTTAAAGTAAGTATATAAGGAATAAATAAACAAATAATGAAATTATTTTTATTTGACTGATATCAGTAAAAAAGATAGCTGTGCGCACTTTGATAAATTTTAAACTATCCCATCCTCTCAACCCTTTCTTTCATTAATTTCATTAAATTATCTAAGCAGCATTAGCAAATAATGACAGTTTTACTGCTTTTCTATTATTTACTTTAATAATAAGGCTTTTCTCGCCATAGAAATTAAGTAGTGAGTTTTGTGGTATAATAGTCTTAAGACCTATACTTAGCAACAAAACTAGACATACTAATGAAAAGTGTCGAGAAATACAAGAACGAAAATAGTAATCACACTGTTTGTCAAATATAGCATTTATTTCATGTGTAGCAAAAATCCTGTGCTGTTGTGACTTATCTCATATGTTTGACAGAAACATCAGAACGAGCCCATGAAATTCATCGTAGCACGGAGTACAAGAGTGCGCCTGTCGTTGGCAAGATCCTTAAGCACCATACAGGTGACAGTGCGACTTTTCTCAGTTCCGCCTCGATTTTAATAGAGAACAAATCCGGAGGGACGGGTCTGAGGATCTTCCACTCCTCTTTTCCTACCACCAACCTCCCAGGAGGACATTCGGCTAGCCGTATATTTAGAGTGCCTCTTCTATACATTTACAAATATCCATGCCTTCTCCGGGCTCTTGAACCCGGGCTCTTCAGTACGGCAGTGAGCGTTGTTAAACACTAACCAGTGGGGCGGCGCAAACATTGTATATCTTCAAAAATAAACTGCATTCTTTAACCATAAAAAAACGAACATTAGAGTGTTGTGTTTTTAAGTTTTTGATCAAAAGTCTACAAACGACTTGTATTATTTAAAGAATTAATTTCAATAAGGGATTGGTCCTTCTTTACCTTCTCTGACTGCAGATAGACTCACTGGTACAGAGTTCACAAGTTTTTCTCTGTCTTTCCCTGTACTTTTCTGTTATTCTCCGAATAGAACATCTCGCAAATATTCTAGAAATTGATCTTTGAAGAAATCCTCTTTTTACTTAATGATTGTAAGTGTTCGATCGGTTTAAGATCGAGAGACTGTAGTTGATTTTTAACATGATACAGAAGCCACTCCCTTATATGGCTCGAAGCATGCTTCGGTTTGTTATCTTGTCGGAACCTGAAATTTCAAGAATAAACCCTTAGCCAAACTACTGAAAAAACCTGTCTTCAATATATCCAGATGCTCCCCAGCAGCCGAGCGGTTAAGTCCCTGAACACTGGTAGTTCGGTCCGAGGTTAGAATCCCGCGAACGAGCCGGCTGCATGGGCGTTTTCGTGATTTTCCGCATGTGTAACGTGTTAATACTAGCCAGTCTTCCTTAGTTCTCCGCAAAGACATTCCTCTCTTCCGCGTAGTGCCTTAGGAAGAAACACATAAATAATAATAATAATAATAATAATACACTGCTGGCCACCCAAATTGCAACATCAAGAAAGACAAGCGATATCACAACAAAATTAATTTAGTAGATAACATGTTGACCAAGTATCAAATGATTAAATTTATAGACTTCTGTGAAGTGTGGTTCCTTCCAGAATCAGTAGCCAGAGTAGCCGCTATTGTTGGAGATCACCACTGCCACACGCCTCGGCATTGATTCAAAGAGACTTGTCTTCTTGGGGTACAGCAGACCAAGCAGCTTACACACGTTGCCCAAATTGATCTGGTGTGGCAGCTTGGGATGTAATCTGGGCCAATCGTTCAGCAACCATGGACCACATGTGTTCTATCGACGAAAGATCCGGAGAGCGAGCCGGCTAGGGAAGCAGTTCAATCTGGCGATTGACGAAGAACTCTTGGACAATGCGCGCCACGTGTGGTCGCGCATTATCCTGTTGAAATATGGCTGTGGGCAAGCCCTCAAGGTGAGGATGGACAACTGGCTCCAAGACCTCGGAGATGTAGCGCTGGCTGTTTAAAGTACCGGCAATGCGTACTAGAGGATTGCGAGAGTGATATCCAATATCGCCCCATACCATAATACCCGGTGCAGGACCAGCGTGGCAGTGCATAAAGCAGCTGTTCAGCTTCCTCTCTCCACGTTGTCTCCAGACTCGAATCCGACCATCGTGGTGTTGCAGACAGAAGCGTGACTCGTCAGTAAAGACAATTTCATTCCATTCTGCCGTCCACATCCTTCTTTCATTGCACCATTGGCGGCGGAGATGTCTGTGGTTCTGCATCAAGGGTAAACGAAGCAATGGACGTCTTGCGGACAGACCACTCTGCTGTAAACGGCGCAGAAACTGGATGATGCGTTATAGACTGAATGTGCTGTGTTATGGTTCGTGATGTGACTGAGCGATCCGTCACTGCCATGCGCACAATGTTCCTGTCATCACGTGAAGTGGTGCACTGAGCTGGATGCGATCGAACACGTCGGTCCGTCGTACCCTCCTGCATCCAGCGGTCACATATCCACATTACGGTTGTTTAGTTTCGTCCAACATGACTACCGATTTCCCCGAAAGATAATCCACACTCTCGGTAGGCCACTATCTATCCTCTGTCGAACTCGCCTTGATCCAACGATGATCACTGTTTACTACGAGGCATAATTGATCGTTTTTTAAAAAAAACACAAGAAAAACACAATTCCCTAACTTGAAATCTTTGAAAACTCCAAGCCTTAAATAGCGCTTTGAAGTGGCGCCACAGGCGCGCGTGATATGCGTCTGCGCTGAAATTCTAATCATTTGAATATCTTACCACCGCTAATGCATGTTGTAAATTTCATGTTATTTGCACACTTTCTTCAGGGTATTGCATCTACGGTGGCCAGCAGTGTATATTCAGACGTACATATTTATCCATCACTGTGTTTACAAAATATAATTTTCCAACGCCATTGGTGGCCATACATTTCGAAACCATAATAGCACCGTGATTCACATATTTTTTTATTTTGGGATCTTCATTCCGCTTTCGACACACTTTAGTTATTCCATCATTTCCGAATATTTTAAACTTTCATTCGTTATTAAATATTGCACTGTTTCAAAATTAAATAGCTTCTCCATAACCTTGTAATATGATTTTGAAAATCTAATCTTTTTGTCTGGTTGTTTGCATTTTATGAGTCTTCAATCTTTTAAATGAAGCCCCCATTTTTGAGACACTAACGAGTAATTTTAAAGTGTACTTCAAATCCTTTTGCCTCTTGAAGTAATTTTGCACGTATATTAAGCTTCAAGTTAATTTTGATTATAAAGAACCTCCATTCTCGATCATCTAACTTCGGCGGTTTTCCTTTTTGTAGTTTTCTTTTAAAAATACCAGTTTTCTAAAAGTTTATTATGTAACTTATTACGACAGTGTTGCACAGTAAACTGTCAATCCAAGTGTTTTACCAATTTCTTACACTATTTTTTTTTAATTTCGTAACTTGTCATTTCTCGGCGCATCTACTCATTTATTACTCATATTCGCCTCACACCGGAAATATTTAAGCGTTAAGTGAAACAAACTGCTCTAAATAGAATAAACAAATAAATGTAAATATTCCTTTGTTTTCGCAAATGATTTCACTTCAGTTAGCCGCATGCAAACTTTTGTTGCATCGCATGCTGCAATCCGAGTTTGGCATAGAAATCATTTGCATACAACCATCATGAACTTCTGAAAATAATACAAAAAGCAAATATATGCACAATTAGAACTACAAATAAAACATGTTACATTACATGGAGTGAAACTCCAGATACAGCTTTTAATACAAATTATGTCAAAAAGCACGTACCCATTTCTTTGTGTAACCTAGACAAAACTGGATATTAGCAAAACACATAATGCCTTTCAACTACCACAATAGAAATTTTAATAACATCTGGTGCCACTAATATTTAGCAGATTTCTCACCTTGATGACAGATGAACAATGACTGGGCATTGGCAAAATTAATTTTCCGATAAGTTCAGGTATCATGGTACCAAAACTAAATCGAAGTTTTCTTAGCTGCTTCAGTAATCCAGTAGTTTTCTTGTTCAACACTCTCTGATTTATCTGGTTTCATAGGTTTTCAGTCGGATTTAAATCCGGCTTATTACCATTAAATGACATGGTAGTGATGTACAAGACCTATTGTCATTTTTACCTGTAGAATTGGAAAATGTATTTAAAGACAACATGCAGACCAAAACAAATATATAATTTAACTGATATGCATTATTTATGCATGCGATGTCCACTGTTTTGATTTTATGGCAAACAGTTGAATTCCTCTAGAAAAGGCTGTAAGAGACAAATCCATTTTCGTTTTGAAGAGTAGGCAAGAGTTTCTTCTACAAAACGTCTTTGAATACCCGGGTTTTCACAGTACTTTAAAAACTATGTCCACCCATCCCTCGGCATGAAAAGCAGCCTCCAACCTATCTGACAAAGTAAACACTTCACCCTAGACACAATACAGTTAGAGCTAAGCTCTTCATGTGCTCGAAGGCAAACTCCCTGTTGATCGCCCGAACATTTGAGATTCAGTTTCGATTCATATGAGAATATGACAGTTTTCAGCTGTTCAAAAGTTTATTCCGTAAATTGGTTGGCTCACAATAAGCGACTGAATCTCATATTTGCAGTAAGTAAAGATTGTCTTCGGCGTCTTTTCAAATCATACTTCTGCAAAACGTACTGCTACAGACACTCCACTCTACATGGCGAGTTTCATTGCAAATTTGACACCCATGCCAATGCAGCCTTGACACATATCGAGGTTGCTTTTTTTCTGAGTGATAGACAGAAAAGGCACCACTCCTATGCTGCAGTAGATTTCTTTCGAATTCAACCGTCGGCCTTTCTTTTTACTGAGACAGTTTGACGGAATTTTGTAAGAAACCGAGATTCACTGGATTGATTACAACAGATTCTCGAGAATATCACACTAATAGAAAAGCTTTTGCTATACGAGTGCAATGTCAGCAAAAAGCTTTTGTTATGCGGAGTTAGCTAGATGGCTTCTTTTGTTTAGCTATCTCTCACCACCACATACAGATGATAATCCTCAAATCGAATCGAACACATTATGCCGCAAAATGGCAAGATTTGCGATGTGACAGGCTCTAACAATGGGTGTGTTAAAGGCACGTCAGGTGTGTAATATTCATGCAAGTACCCAGTGAGAAAACTGATAAACGTTAAAAATGTAAGATTTGTTTTAGAATTTTCTTTTTGAATATGTATAGAGAGAGTTGTGGATTACTGTCGTTCCGAGAAGAGTTCATATATTGTAAAAATATTCCAGTTCTAAAAACATTAGTTTATTGATACACCAAATAAGCAAATACGCTCGTAATATCTGTACTGAAAAGTCATAAAATATGCTTTCTAATATATCTTCGCAGATTTTCTCCACAGGCATTTGCTTTACAGAAGAGATATGAAAGTCATATGCTGTACAATATTTACAAAACATTTCTACTTTCGAGAGCCGATATTGTTTTAATATTTTCTATATGTGGATAAACAGAGGATTTCATTGATTAGAAGAACATGCCTATGATTTAAATAGTTAATGAAAAAGCCTGTTGTCAGCTTTCCTGATCACCCTAAATAAAATGCCTTCAAATGCCCATTATTCGATTTTCGGCCTTAAAAGACTGCTTTTGGTCAGTCCATGTAAATCATTTTTGACTAGCTAATTCTTTCTCTGCGAACAGCAGATACTGGGACATGTTTTGGAACCAATAGATCTAATTTTGAAAACATTGCATGAGGTCATCTGCATTTACTTCGCCTGGAGGATACAAAGTTTAAATTCGTGCGCGATTTGGCCACAAAACTAGCTCTTTCTGGAGTTAATAAACTTGTATATTATTAAGTTTTATTTCTAATAAACATTGCTTATGTAGTTTCTATCGTCATTTAATTACCTACCACTTCTCCCAGTATCACCAATGATGCTCACAGATTCATGGTGTCATTGCTCAAAATTAAACTCTCAGTATATACTAGGAAAATGAGTACGCTGTAGGACTATACAAATTTTAGTGATGCAAGGAACTAGGAAATTCCTAAGAAATATGTGAAGTTTAAATCATTTTTGAATCCACTACCATTTATTTTTTGTAGCAAGAGTTTTAACCAAGAGCTAATAAGATTTACTAAAGTAATTTGTAAACTGAAAGTAAACGGATCATTTTCTTTCATTTTCCTTCATTTTTTCACCTGAATCTGAAGACCATAAAACTGTTCAACTAGCCTTGACCCTAAACGCTTTTAAACTCGTAAACTGTTTTAATACAATTTAACCATCAATATGCGTAACAGTGTATTAGTTACTCAACTGTAAAATAGCAAGCATGGTATCCTCATAATTTGCTATTTTATTTGAATTAAGGTCTTTTACATTCAGACGGACTGATGATTTTTACAGTGCAGCTTGTCTAATAATATTACATACTTTTGTCTGATATTCCATACAAATTTTCGTAAATAGACAACATGCCTACCTGACCATTTAGGTCGCCACAAAAGGAACTGACTTTAAATTCAATGAATGCAGAAAGGCCGACTTTCATTCATCTGATGTAGGGTTAGATTACTCTGTCTTACGAAATATTTTTACAATAAACTCTTTATTTTGGATTGCTGTGTTTAATAATACTAATACTTGTGCCATTTCTTCGTGCTACAATACATAGTGAAAAGCCGTTTCATGCTTGAAGAATATCCTATAATTTTTAATGGAATTTTTGTGCTGCATTGATATCAACAAAATTTTCACTGGACTAAGGTTCTTGGGGATGATGAAACTTATTATTGTAAATGCTATAGCGGTGTGATTCTGTTTTATATGTGAATTTTGTAAAGACAAAATAAAAGACTTCAGACATAGGATGGTGGAAATTTATTAAGTTTCAACATGGAAAAGTACAAATATTGCATTACAATCAAACTACGCCAAGAAACAACTCGACCGCCGAGGTCATTTTTACAAAGTCAAAAGTAGTATGTATATATATGTATATATATATTTTTATTATAATACATATATAGAATTCATGCAACCCCTTCGAATTGAAAATTACTTTTTAAACTTTTTCCTGTTTTAATCTCTGCTTAACTGTGAGTTAAGCCATAGACATATGTTTATACATATGTTTACATATAGACATATGTTTTACAGAGACGGTGCCAAACTGGCAAATTCAACTTATGTAAATATATTTGTATAAAAGAAAGACTGGCAACACTTTAAATTTCATACCTTGGCCAAAATTCATTGTATTTAGGGATTGTGACTATGTTTAAGCTGAAAAATGTAAATTAATTTTTCCCATAGCTCATTGCATGGTGTACGAAGTACCACAGTTGAATTCCGCCGATTTCATATCACTGAGAAAGAGCATATTGATTTATCTATTGTTAAATTAGTTTTTGGTTTGAATTTGATTAAAATAACTTCTGGCATATTCTGGAAAACCCAACTGAATTTTTAAAAAGATATTAACTCAAGTGTTGAGATTTGTTAGATTTGAAATAAAGGTATCTTTCATCTAGAAATAATTTAACGAGTTTTCAGAAAAGAATTCTTAATGTAAAGGAAGTCGCACTTCATATCACAAGAAAAATCATCACGTGTTTTCAAACTGATACAGATATGCAATATCACATTTTGCAATATAACTCGGCATTATTTTCTTCTTCACACCTAGCTCTAGGATATTTCATCCACCATGCAACGGCATAAATTTTAATGCTTTGAAAACCTTGGAAAGCAGCAAATCGTGACCAAAAATAATAGAGGCCATTCCAGTTAAATTGCATAGAGGTAATAGATACGTAACCGAGGTTATGCAATAAACAGGCTACAACCACACAAATGTTCAAATGTCCCTAAGATGACGACGCACAGGGAACGAGATGAAATGGTTCTACCATTTAGGTGAAGGTATCGTGGACTGCCAGTATTTTTCTTCAACCGCTAATATATGCACCTCTACCACCTGTTCAGATCCTGAGAAGAATGAAAGTTCTGAGCAGCACTTTTTGTTAAAAAAGTATAGAAGCGGAAAAATTTGTACATTTCATACAAGGACAATGACTGGTTTTGCCTATAAGCTGCATTTTTAGTTACTCCCTCCCTCATAATTAAATTATTATATTTGTACTTGATTTCTGTTTATATTACAATGTATTCTTTCAAAATATTCTTTCATATGCATAGTAATGTATAAATTTGAAGTGCAGAAGTTTTGAGTAGAAAATAGTGTGCATATGTTCAATTTGGCTCTACATATGACAATAAGGCTTTCTGAATGCCCCTTGCATTATCTAATTTTAAGAATGAATGATGTTCAAACGCGCAGCACCTCGGAATGCATGAAAGTATCCATTGGAATGTGATAAGCATGGAGTGTTAGCTTGGCTAACATCAAGTTTCTACGACTTAAGTATCTGTAACTTCAGTGTTAATCAACGTTTCGTTACATTTGGAATGCAATAAATGAAATATAGTACGCTTTTAATAATACTAGGCTACAGCTAAAGTCGCAAAGGATCGGAATCCGATTTCCTACTTGATGGAAGAGGCACATACCAAACGATGGCCATCACTTTTTGATTACATTACTCTGTATATAAATTTACCTCCCGAAACTTATCCAATCCCAGCTATATCTGATGAGTAAGAATGAATTAACATCACTATGTAACGCCGCAAGGCACGTTATTGCATGTTACGCGTTTCATTAAAATTGAATAAACCTTGCAACAATCTTAAGTTGGCATATGCGAAAATGTTTTTAAATATGAATAGTTTGATAAGAAATCTTTATTAGCTTATTCATAGTGAATAAGCAGTTTATTTAATTTGATTTGTACTGTTAATTTTGATTGTTCCATTGTCTGGCGTTTAAGAACTCATGCAATCTAATATGCGCTACTCATATCACAGGCAATCCAGTAAGATGCAAGTGCTCACGTAAGTACGCAAAACAAATTTTATCTAATTTCGCTCAACTAGTTTCGTTTAGTACTGTTATCTATTGCTATACTGTTTTGAGCATTGTTAAGTATCAGCAGATTCGAAAAATACTGGCTCCCTCTTCGTGATTCGTTTTGGTTCAATAAGACCAAATAACAAACGAGTATTAATTCTTTTCTGTTGTCAAATTTTGAAATTTTCGATTATAAAATTGAATTAGCGAAGGGATACATCACAACGTGAAGGACCAAGTCACCAGAAAAATGACTAGACGAGCTTGTTTTGACCGTTCATTTCTCTTTCAATAAATTAAAGAACAATAAATTTTAAGTACATAATACAATAGGATATACAATAACTACCATTCTCAAACGTTTCCCGAGGTTTTGTTCGTCTCGGGAATATAAATAGCATTGTTTGTATAATCAAGCGATCTTATTCTTCATAAATAGCAAACAGTTTACACGAGCAAAAAATTGCTATTATTACTTAAATAACTCTACATTTTGCTTAAATACTTTTCCGCAACAACTGAACATCTACACGAAGGAAAGCAAACACGAGAAACAGCACGAAACTATCCTAATGACGTTCAAAGAGGCTACTTAATGTTAAATGTCTAATTGCCGACCCAAACTCACAATGAATGGTTACATTCATAAGGTCTCTCCTAATATCCAAAAGTATGAGGGCATTAGTAATACCTACTTGGAGGTCAGCAGCAACATATTTAATAAATAACACTGTCGGAATGATGTATTCATAGTCATAATACACATACATGAGTATTAAATAGGTACTTTTAACAGAGCATGGATATATAGATATATATATAAAGAGAAAAAGTGAAGAACAATGTTGAAAAATATCAAGCCGATTATCAGTATTAACTAGAATGGCCGGCAAATACAAGTGAAAATATATCCAGAATAGAAGAGTTACATCAAACAGCACTAAGACAAAGGTGAGATTCATAGTCAAGAGAAAAATTCAGTTTCAATCAAACAAATAATTCACCTAGTACTACAGAATAATAGAAATACAACCACTGATACAATTCGCTTAGCCTTACGGTGTGGGTTGGGTGTCAATAGTAACAGTTGTGCTCAACAAATTCTTGCATTGAGACTGACCCAACGTGGTATGACGACAAGTTGTACAGCCACCGGTTTTTTTGAAGGGATTTTTTTAAATGCACGTGTCTTGCAAAAATATAGCATTTACACAGGCTATATCATTATAAAATAGTCTAGTCACGAGCCAATAGCATTTAGATGCGCAAGTTTTGAGGCATGAATGATATCTCATCGCCAGCGGGTGAAATTGGATGCTGGACAGTCCATTTTGACTTCGGCGAGGAGAAAACTAAATAAAATCGGCCAACTATATGTGCTTATTCAAGAGACGTTTCTTTCGAATGTTGTACGAGAAAACAACTTATACCTCTTCAACCGTCATCACACCTATTTTTTTAATAAAACTAAAGCATTAAAATATGAATTAGGTACTTAAGAATAAAATAAATTTTCTCGTTACGTATAGATATTTCATATTTATTGCAGGCAAAATGGCAATGTTGTTCTGTTCACATATGTTATGCAAATATGCTTACGAGTTCTGTTTCAAGAAAATGAGTACTTTAAATCCGCACAAACTGCAAAAGTTATACTTTTTGACTTTAAAAAATTTATTGTGTAAATTTATCATTCTTTTCCTAAATGTTTAAATGCCAGTAAGCGTTGAAACGTATCTAAGGTACAACACAGCAACGGTGTGCAAGTGCAATCACGATGCTTAAGGACTGCGAATCATTTTAACCTACAGGTCCTTCAGTTTTCAATAAATATCTCTACGTTTAAGAGATAATATAGTTAATTACTGCAAAAATTCGAAAATCTAAAAACTTCGAACTGTAAAAGAAAAATCAATGCGAAACTTGAAATTTTATTGAAAAGCCGCTTGTTTAAAATTTGATCAGGATGTTTTACCAACATAAAAACAAAAAACCCCTCCTGCTTAACATCTTAACTTTTCAAAAATTAAGATTCTAAGTAGCGCTTTTAGCATCTCAGCTTTAGATTGCTAACTTTATTGATCTAGATGTTTATAGTTGAGTTGGGGGAGCAACTAGATTTTAAAAGATTTAACAAATGTATAAAAATTTAGAGTAAGCATCTTCATAAATGCAGAGTTTTGGGGGAGGGTGGTTGTTAAATTAGCTTACATGGCTAACGTGGTCCATCTTACACACATGTATGCTAATACGATTCTCTAAGAACAGGATTTTTATCTTAATTCTGGAATATTAATATCGGTTTTCAAGAATACTTAAATCGACTTGATGGTTACTGGTCAAGCTATCCGGTAGAAAGAAATTTTTTCGAAAATTAGAATCAGTGTAATCTTAAATTTCAAAGTTTAATAATTCTAAGTTCGTTTGTAGAAGAGGTACAAGTTGTTAACATTTAAAAACCAACACTCCAAAATTTAATATTTCTGTTAAAAGCGGAACATAATGCTAACTTTAAATTAAAATGAAGCAGTGAGATTCTGAAATAGATGAGGATTCACAGAAGTAAATGGGTATATTTATGCTCTAATGCCACTTCAGAAGCAAGCTGTGTTTGTAAATCATGGAGTAATGTATTTCTAGTGATAACACAGTAGCCTCTAAAAATGTTTATATTCATCGATAAAGTAATGAAATAATTCATTTGAAATCTGCAACAAAATCAGGCAGATAGGCAAATATTTGGCGCCTTGTTACCTGATTCCACGAAGCATTTAATTTTTAAGTCTTTCTTATCAATATCAAAAGATTTTATGAAATATGTGTGGTGCAAAAACAAAGCTTGTTCTTCTCGCGTTGAAATAAATGAAAAATATTCTGAAACGTGAGGCAGACTTTTGAATTGTTTTAAGAGTATTGATATCTTTCTACTGAGAATATAAGCTCGAGATTGGAAGTGCTTGGTCATAATACACTTCTCAACTATCAATAAATAATGTTTTTTTCCCCCTGTGGGTCAAAAAGTTGAACAAGCACACAAGTTACCTTAATTTTAATACAATGACAGTTGATGCTTTACAGTTACAATGGGAAAATTTATGAATTCCATAAGTAGTGATCAATCTGCAAAGATGCCAGGGCACCGAACAGACACATTTCAACAGCTTTTCCCTTTTGAAGTATAAAAATGTCATCCAATAACAGCAGATTAATAGGCAATATAACGCCACAATAAATAATTTTCCTGGAATTGCATACAGTATTGCACCTTAACAGCAAATGAATACGCAAGCACCTACTTTTTTTCTCTTTTAAGGTGACCATAAATTGTCCAAGACATCGGGAACCTCCAAGTGGTATTACTTTTTCGCCAATTGAGAATAATTTAAAACGTATTGCTATACAAATGTTTAAAAATTGCAAATATTTTAAAGTACACATTGCAGCAAGAGATTTTTTACATTTAAATTTCTTGCTGTAATGTGTTTAGGAAGTTTTTTCAAATTTGTTCTTTTATGGAAGAAACTACGAAGATCCCCGAGTTCATGAAAATTGGTCACCTGTTAGTGTCTGCCAATATTTCAATGAGGTATATATATAAACAAATATTTTCATGAGAGGACTACAAAGTAGAAATCTCTCAACTGGTTACAATCGCATCTATATGAAAGACAATTTTACATTTAACGTATTCCATAGATTTCAAATTAATGCTACATTTCATGGCCTCTCATCAAGATTAACTAAAAAAATTATCTGCTTTAGGCAGTGTTCAACGATACAGTTGCGGGTTTGGCAACTAGTATCGAGCATAAAATTACATAAATTGAAACATTAGATCTACACCAATTACCACAACGGACGTCCATTATGCGAAATTTATGAATGGTATGGCTGAAAATGGCCCTCACAATAGTCTTTTGCCTTCGGTAAAATGTATACTCCCAAGAAAGACTTATTCAAAACTAATGGAGTATATTGTATTGCTTTGTCAATTGCTCACTTTAAACAACGGTCTCTGAAGACCGCCTTCTAATATGCACAAAATCCCATTAACTATCACTCAGTAGTAGCAACAGGGAGTGCTTGCGTACACAATTTGTTAAAACCGTCGAAAGTAATATGTAGCTCCTTTTATCAAAAATTTCTACCATCAACTACGTCCGCTATATATATGTACAAAGTTGAGACCACAAGAGCTTCATCCTTTAGCTTACCTTCAAGAAATAGCATATTTTTTCAAAAAAAATCACTTTTCATTTGTATTTTATTTTGTATTAAAACACGCTTAATATCAGCTAATATATATATCCACTAACATTAGTGGAAAATATACATATATATATATAGGGCAGGCCAGCGTGGAAGATCCATATTGGAGGCGTATAACGGTTGACATTCATCAGCATCCTATCATGACAACCTGGATAAATCTCACCATTGTTTACCATTTTTATTCCATCATTCTCAGGAATAAAATGCGTATTTTTTTTAAGTTTAAAAGTTGCACTACCAACAAGGTGTTCTAGGACTTGTTTATAAAAATAGACTTCTCTAGTGGAAGTGTATATCATGTTGTGGCTCAAAAGTGGCATGTACGGTGTATACCATTTAGTCTCATCTCACTCAGCTTTTAAAATTTAGATTCAAAGAGAATTTAGTTATGATTTTCTTTCACGCGATTCAGTTAGACAAAGAAAAGACTGAAGCGTTTTTGGTATAGAAGCAAGACGGATATACTGGTAATTCAAATTTTGTGTTGTATTTTGTGCGAGAGACAATTTTATTTTTTACTTGCAATCTCGGAGCTGACGGGGGCTCGAGAAATATCCATTTCCTAGATTAACGAAGTCCATTCTTTGTATAATTAACATATTTCAGCACCATTAGTATTACCTATTGAGCATGATGGCTCAAATAAAATTTAAAGCTGGTTCTTATTACGGAAAAAAAGATATCTGCTAAAGAAAGAGTAATGGAACTTTCAGCATGTGAAAAGCTGTTTTGTGCTATTGACACAGCAACATTTAAACATCAAATTTACGGATAAAATTGTACGTTTCACAAGCATTGTAGCACCATGTAGACAGGAATGGCAAACACAGAACTAAATGCCAAGCTGAGATGAAAGCCCTATGGAACGCATTTTTAATTTAGAACCGCAGTCAGATTTTTTCATCCCGAGCCCCCGCCACTTTTTTTAATAAAAGGAATGTTCATATTTTTCCACTTAAACATGTACAACACGATGGTAAGCGAGGCAAAAGCAACTTTTTGGGGATGGTGGAGTACAAAAAGGATCATGCATTTAACCTACAGCTCAATTAAACACATTCAACAAACAATGCCCGCGTTTGCCCTTTCGTTCGTAATGAAGTTCCCTGCCATTACCTACTGAACCTGGAAGAATGCACCAAGCGATCACTAGTCAGCAAACTCGAGGCATTAGTTTGGTGGTTACATGCTGTACGTAAATGAAAACCGACAGCCATTGCCGAAAACAAAAAAGTACAAATTTGTTTTATTTTTTCACAATTAATAATAAAGTATACATAAAGAGAAAAAATAAGTGTTACGTTGTGATGAAAAATAAACAAAGCTACGTGCTTATAAGCGTGACTGAACTTAGGTTACGCTAAGCAAAATAAAGAAATTCAAAAATAATCTTGCAATAAACATGACAAAGCAAATACAAGGCAACATAAAGGGAAAAATAGTAATAACTTTCAAAAATTCCACTTGAATCAAACATCTGCAATATATTCTAGTAAGCTAACAGATTTGGCAAAGCACTAGTGGGCAAATCTAGTAATAAATAGTGCTATGTATATGTTATATATATGTATATATCAACGGGACATTAACACACTAAAAATTAAGTTAAAATGGTGTGTATTTTGCCATAACATGTCAATGTTCCTAAAAAGTCATGTGTGGCTTCCAACTGACCTGACTAGAGTATCTGCATCACACAGCCCAAACACGCACATAGTTTTTGAACTGCAAACTTTCAGATTCAGTTCAAAATTATTAAGTAGAGAATGACTAAATAGCACAATACAACTACAGGAGATGGGCGTAGTGGTAAAATTCAAAGTATGCAGACATTGCCAACACACAACTCTAACAAAGAAGGATACTTTTTTTGACTTGCCAAATCAACATTTAAATGTTTTCCATAGTTTATATATATATATAAAGAATGCACTCACCCTTCTGACAAACATTTCAATATTTCAAAATTTCTTTGGTTTTCATTTGTTATTTTGCTTCAGATTATGCTTAATGTAAATCTTAATTTTTCATTTCATATTTCTAAATAGTTAACAAGTATATAAATCGAGACATATGACTAGTTTTGAGGCATCACCAAAATTCAAAGCATCATATTGAAGATTTAACAAAAATTTTTAAATTCTGAATTTGTGAATTCTAGAAAGGAGCAAGCTATATGAGAAGTCTCCATAGATGAGCATATCTAGTTTTGATTTAAACGCTTAAGGGTTCATTTTCATCCCATACTGTCTAAATTCATCTACACCATGCACCTTAAGATATCCGCTTCATATAAAGTTTTAATACTTTCATTTTAACATTGATATAAGGACAAAATTGCCCACTATACTGACTAGAAGACGACCAACAAGACCACTCTCACCCAGCTTGCCCCAGTGTGTCAATGCATTGTTTTGCATTTTGGTGATGCCGTACGAAAGTTTTACAAGTCCGATTACGGAATGCTTTTCCCCACAGAGGCGGAGTTCTTCGGTCAGAGGAGGCGTACGCATACCAGTACGCTTCAGTTCAGTACATATGCTCCCCTGACTTGTACGTACGAAAATTAGACACAAAAACAAAATGGAAAATGTAACTCCGGTTGAAACCAATGAGGGGAAAAAACGATCACTCGCTGCAACTGGTGAAACACTCTGCTCATCTTATGTCTTGCACTTGTTGGTCTTGAACGAAACTTGGAGCACTCTGTTGCCGAGGGTGTATCCATTGAGGCTTTGTATAGCCACCAAGGCTTCGTCATAATTCGTCATTGTGACGAATCCGAAGCCTTTACACTTGTTGGTTTGTAGATCTCTAATGACCTTGACCGACTGGACCGCTCCAAAAGGACCGAACAATTGCCAAAGGAGGTTCTCTTCAGTGTCCGGCGCCAAATTGTAGACGAAGATACACCATCCAGAGCCATTCATAGCATTCCCAGCAAGAAGAGGATTTGCCAAAAGATCGCCAGCCAAAGGAGAGTACCTACTGAATATACGATAAAAATACCAATGAAGCATACTGACACAGGATATAATTGAATATATTTCATGAAACATTTAGTATAGATTAAGTAACGAATTCATAGAAAATATGATTTATTTCACTTATATATAGTCTAACATTATAAAATATTTAGGATGTTTAAACACGAACTTAGAGCATGGACGAAAATATTAGGAACAAGTTTACGCTTATCAACCACTTGTGAAAAAGATTTTGCCTAATTGTACGTTATGTATGCATCAAACTTATTTCCGATTCAAAACGTAGAATAATTGCAAATGCGATTCAAGTGATCTTACTTGCACATGTTTATTGCATGCGTTGTGCACATTGCAACTCAGACTTAATCGAAGCAATTGAGAAACTTGATTTCTTTGACCTGTTAACATTCAGCAAAATATTTCTTTTGGAAGCGTAACATTCTCTAAGCAAAATTTTTATAAAATGTGAATATAGAAACTGCACGCCTAACAAATAAATCTTTATTACCAATCTTAAAGAGAAGATTAAGAAATAGGTGTGAAATGTTTCACAGATTGGTAAGAATCTACCATGTTACATGCATTGTAAAGCCATATGAAGTATAGTAACAAAATGCTACGTACGTAAACTACAAACGAATCTATATTTTCGCAAATGCCAATACTCGGCTTCCTCATTCTTACGAAGCCGCTACTCTGTGCATGCTAATCTTTTGTTTTACCAGTCTTTGTTTCCGTTCGTACCTACGAAGCATTCTTCTAAATTTACAATATTATATAAAAAAACTGCCGCCCAGACAGTATAGTGGCTAGGAGAACCTGACTGCGATACTACAGAGCCGGGTTCGAATCTCGGAGAAGACATGGATGTAAAATTGCTGTTCTTTCAGAGGTAACAGTGACCGCCTATTAGGAGCTTCCACAATAAAATGGCCACCACTTCTGGCACTTAGTAGTGGCCAATGACGTTAAAGGTAAGTGCCCGCCATTGGAGGGGGGACAATTACATAAAAACAGTGATATAGTGAAGCTCTAGGTCAGATGTCGGCAAACTATGACCTGCCGCTTGGCTTTAATCAAAGCCGGGAATATTGTTTTACATGAAAAATCAAATTACGAGTTTTATTCAATGGTCGATGGCTGATTGGAAAGTTACGAATAATGACCACGAGTGGCGCTACTGCCGTTTTTAAAAGCACTCGAAATAGGCAAATGTTTGCATTGTGCGCTGCGCTTTTTGACAGTTTTTTATAGCGGTGCGCGTGTATCAGCTATCAAGGTACTCTGATACTTATTTTATTCATTACTTACCATTACAATGTCACTCAAAATCAAATACGGGAAAAGTAGACCTGCAATATCGTGCTTTTAAAGCAGAGTGGGGTGAGAATTAAATAACAAAGTTTTATGTTTAATATGCAATGACATAATAGCTGTGCGAAAGTAGAATATTTAATATGGATCAAAGCTGAATATCCTGGTTTGCCTTATTAAATAGCTGTTCGATGGCTCAGCATTGGGAAAGAAACCAGCATTGGCACCAGCAGGCTCAGCATTGGGTTCGATGGCTCAGCATTTTCTACAGATTCTTCGAACCGAGAGAAGTCAGATATTTTTTAAATAAAATTGCCCACAACCTTCATTATTTAACAGCGCATGGCTATAGATATTAACATCTCAACGAATTCAGTTTAAAGTTACAGGTTTACTGAAATGTACTCTTATAAAGGTATATCGCCGAAAATTTGCGTAGTTTGAAACGCAAGTAACATTAAACAAATTTGACGATCTTCCATGTCATAAAAATTTCAAATACTATCGAAATACCCATTCTCAAAACAATTCTCACATGATAGACTTCCTGAACTTATACTACAGTTACAACAAAGTTTTGTGGATTTTGATGCAAGTGCCAATGACATTCCCCTCCATTTTCAAGAGCCATTTGACTGTATAATTGAGGAGCTTCCATAAAACCTTTATCTGGAAGTGATTGATTTGCAATATGTTAAAAAGGCTGTTTATAAAAAAAGAGATCCAATACAGTTTTATAAATCTCTTTCGGAAGATAAATATGCTCAATTAAAATCGCATGCACGGGAATCGATATCCGTATTGGAGTACTTACCGATGCGAAAAATATTTTCGATGTAAAGGCGCAATTCAGATCATAATTAACAGATGACAATTAGCAAACTACTTTGGTGGTTAGGAAGCCCTAATTTCGAACTCCAGCATGATGAAACATTCCCAGAAAAATAATTATATTCTTTGCATAAGAAATTTTGATGTTATCTCTCAACTCTTCTTTAGCTGTTGGTAAAATGTGTGTAAATATATGAAAAGTTGCACTCGCAATAAAACAAATGAACTCTTTTTGCTCTGAGAAAATTATCCATTCATATCTTGATGAGTTTACTTCGCCCGCCGAGCCTTAATGTTTTAGTCTGGCTCTTCCTAAAAATGTTTGCCGACCCCTGTTTCAGGTGATAATATAATGTTGATGACACAAACTTAACGCAACGCCTAAGACGATCAGTTTTTTCATGATATCCAAGAACTGAATATTCCACGCAACCGAATTTAACTTCAAAAGTCATTTAAACCAGAGTTCAACAGTTAGCAACTTTGTAGAATTGTGCATTGCAAGTTCTATTTTTAGCTTATATGATAGAGAAAATTCATACAGCGGTAACGCGCGATTATACACTGCTGAAATACTGAAATAAAGAGAATTTCCATATTTTATCGAATTGCATGAAAAGAACTGAACTGAAGAAAAAAACCACAGCTTCTAGATAAAAACGCAAATCTTGTACGTCAAATACATATGCGTACACGTTTGTGTAGGCGGAGCCAGCAGAAAAACAGGCTTTATAAGCGCGTGGAGCGCAAGACGAATTGCGTTCGCTAGCGCCACCTCGGCGAATTTCTTGGCGTTATCATGCAGCAATCGGTTAAATTCACATCGGAAGAATAAATATGAGTAACCATCAATGTTTAGATGATGGAAATGAGGTGGCGAATTGTGAGGAGGCTAGAGGCAGGCCAATCGCAAGTCCAGATATGCAAAGTGTTTAATTTAACGCCCAGCGTCGTCTGTAACATATGCAAACAGTTCCAGGACACTGGATTCATCGAGAGAAAGCCTGGGCAAGGTCGTTCAGACACGACCAGAGAAGATCACTATTTGTCAATTTTAGGGAGGCGTAATAGAAGGGCTACAGCTTCCCAGCTCTCTCGGGATCTGTATGCAGCGCAGGAAACCGTGTAACAACGGTGACTGTTTCCAAAAGACTGAAAGAGAGGATTGTTTGCCAGAAGACCGGCTGTTTGTGTCCCGCTCACGTGTACGGATAGGAGAGTCCGATTAGCATGGTATAGGCAGCATAGTGATTGAAGTACGGGCAATGGGCGACCGTTCTGCTCACCGACGAGTCCCGTTTTAGTCTAAACGCCGATTCTCGCCGTAATTTCATATGGAGAGTCAAGGATCCGCTACCTACCCTCCACTATCCGCGAAATTAACAATTACAGCGATGGCGGTGTAATGGTCTGGGCAGGCATCGTGTTTGATGGCCGCACACCTCTCCACGTCTTTTACAGAGGCTCTATGACTGTTGTGAGGTATAGGGATGAGGTCTTGCAGCCCTATTTTTGCCTTTTCCAGGGTGCAGTGGGCCCCGAGTTCATCTTACAAGACGATAACGCGAGGTAACATTAAGCTCTTCTGGTCGACTAATTTCTCCAGAGTGAGGATATTCGCCGGATGGATTGGCCAGCCAGGTCTCCGGACCTCAACCCGATAGAGTATGTTTGGGACGCTCTGAGGAGGGCAATTGCGACTCTCCTCCGAGAACCATCCAGGAATTGAAAACTGCATTGCTGAATGAGTGGGACTTATTGCTACAGGCATTGATAAACTTTATTTCCAGTATGACATCACTCTGCAAGGCCTGTATGGCTGTAAGAAGGGACCATACCCCCTATTAACCCATTTCTTTTATGTCTTCTGCAACCGCTGTTTCAGACCTTCAGACTCCCATGAGTGTTACACACGAACATGTATTATAACTGTTGAATGTTTATCTTGTTTATATTATATCAACCTATATTCACACCAAATTTGATTAACATCTGTCCAGTAGTTCTGGAGATCATAGATCAAATATGAAAATTCTCTTTATTTACTTTACCAGTGTACATTCTTAAAATAGCTTCGAAGTTACCAATAACTAATGTTCCACAAGCAGTTACCACCTTAACATATTCAACATTGCTCGAGAATTACTTTTCGAAACACTAATACTAGGCATATCTTTGTAAAACCTGGAGTGTCGTAAAAGCTGTTTGCTGTCAAATAATCGGTAATTGTATTTTTTTACCAGTCTTTCTAAACCAGCTTTCAAAATTTTGCTTAACACAAACGTTAATCTGATTTTTAGGCTCTTATTCATTAAGATATAAGGGTTTAGATACTACACTGCACATGCGCCATCTGAAAAGCATTCCTAACATTCTGTTGGATTGTTTTCGGAATCGGATTTCTTTCAAAACAGCCGCGCACAAAAGTGGAACGAATAATACATTTGCATCTGGTTGATGAACAAAATTAATCAAATAGTAATGCAAAATAAGAATATTTAAGGAACGCAATTTTTTGATTTGCTTTTTCTACCAGGATTTCACTTGGTTATCAAGGCTACAGCTTTCAAATGCAACACCCAAACAGCAATTATCAGTTCGGCCCAAGAATCGCAAAAGGAATGTCAAGACCTCGACTCTGATTACATTTTACTAAAGCAATCACGGTTCGAGACTAACTTTCAACATGAACGGATGATTTTAAAGTGCATTTTAATTTATGTCGTTTCAGGTTGTGTTGAGATAAATAAAATTTTTGGAAATTATTCTGTCAAAAAATAGGATACCGATAAGATGAGGAAACATTTCAATTTTATTATCCCCCATTAACTGGAATTTCCAGTAAAATGATTTAGACACCAGATGCGTACAATGACAAACATTTTCATATTCTATTTCTAGCTAAACTTTGGCTGTTTAAACATTAAAAATTAATGAAGATTCATATCTCCCTAAATTATAAATGCTTCCTTTGAATGAAATTTAACAGGTATATTTTTGTGACTTACAACCACGGAAATTGGTTTACATACAAAAATACTTCGCTTCCATGTTTTACCGAACCAGTAGGAAACATTTATATGAAACAACCTTTCGGAATCAGTTGCCTAAGAAGGACAATTTCTAGTCTCGTCTTACTCTCTACTACTAATATCTACATAGACAGAGATAAGAAATTACTTAAACGCGTGCGAGTAATTCACGAATATATTTCGATTAATGTTCCAGCTGGGTTCATTACATAAAGGGTATTACAATCTGTTGAAATTAACTAGAGTGAATTCCATTTCCACTTCTAAAGGAGAAATTACCGAACCTAAACAAAAGGTTAGTTTTCGATGGTAGTCAAATTTCTCAATAAAGATTGGATAAAACTCGGACTGCTGAAGCTAAAATTATTAGCTGTCAGGTTAAAAGCTTGAGAATATTCAAAGCCTCTATTGAAAAAAGTTATCCATCACTGCAGCTTTTAAATCTCTTTAATATACCTACTCTCCACTCATCTGCGTTTAAATGAAATTCGAGAGGACATAAAATGCAGAATTTTGCTGTACTCCTAGTTGTAACCAGATACTCTACGTTCACGGTTTCCTATTCGCATTACAGAACATTTCTGCTAGTTAAAAGTGCCAAAAATGCCTCTTACTCAAAAGTTAAATGAGCTAGCTACATTTTCAGCTAAGTTTACTTGATAATCTTTCAAAAATTTCTTTCCGTTAAGATCTCAACCTGATTGTAATTAAATATATTTTGAAACTTAACCTGCAAGATGCAACCCAGCATATAAGTTTCTGTAGTTTATTTAGGAATTTTCCTTGGAAATATTTGCACTGCAATACTGCGATTTTTTTTCTTTGTTTCCAAACAGCATTTCTTGTTTCCTTAATGCTCATTTGTCAGTTAAACTACACCTAGTTACCCAAATTCACAGGATATACCGTTTCAAAATATTGACGGTTTCTTCTAAACTTAAATTTGATCCAAACTTCCCCGATTTAGATTAAATATATTGAATGAGTATGATAATGATGAATATAATGGTAAGTCTTTCAGTGATTAAAGAGACTTAAAACTGATAATACGGATAAGAAAGCGACTTAAATCCGGAAGATGACTTGCAGTTGAGATGGAAATTTTGACAAGAAATAGATTGCAGCTGTATTGACAAAAAATGAAATTCTTATTTTAAATGTGGATGACGTTTTCTTACAAAAAGAACCAAGAGTAAACAAAATATTTAACTGCCAGGTGTATATAAAGAACCAAGAGAAGCTAATCTCAATGACAGGATATGCTTTTTGCTTATACTTCACCCATGTTTACCTTTATAATGAGTAAGCAGAAAATAAAAAGAAAATTAGAACACCAAAACGCTTTATTCACTTGATATGAAACAAATGAAAGCTGTGGTCTATAGTAAGCAAATATATATTATGTATATTATGCTTTAATAAACTTAAACTAAACTAAAAAAATCGTTGGAGCATACAAGGGCGTTGAATGCAAATTTAAGTTAGTGGAAAATCAGAAACTGTTCTTTTTTTCTCTAAAATCCTTAAGGAGCGGTGATAAAAATTGAAATGCAATCAGGAGTATTAGATTGGTTTCACTACAGTTAGCCAATAATTTTGATATTTTCTTGAAAACTGGCAAATAACCATTTTTTAGCGAAGGTAACGCTCAATAAGCAGCTGAGTACTTGAGGAAAGACACCGTTTCAAATAAATAACGTTGAAGCTGAGAAAATATATTAAAATTCCAGAAAATAAATTCAAATTTACAGTCAAATCTACACTGCAAAAACGGATAATTGAAAGCAGCGCTCTTACAGCTCCACCACTGGTAGGCGTGGGCATTGCAAAAATTCTAAAATGTAGGATTAAGGCAACATTTTTAAATGAGCCCCTAAAGCATAAAATTAGAATTGCTACTATGACTAGCATCGAAGTTCACTTGATGAGGATATTGAATTTTTTTATGAAAACTGCAAAAACAGAAATTTTGTCTTAGAAAGCTTCCAAAATTAGAAAAGCTTCCAAAATTTCAATCGCTGTAATAAAACATAAGAACCTTGTAAGGTTTATCCTACTTTTACTAACAGTTATTTTAAATTTTGTATCTTTCCTATCTTAATCTAATTTCAGCTTACAATTTCCTTCCAGAATGTAAATTCAGAAACGCAGATAATGCAAATGAGAAAGTACTATTTAAATGGTGATTTAACAGACTTCAACAGAGAGAGCGATTCCCTGACTAGCACGCGTTTGCCTTCTGGCTACGTCTCTCTTAGCTGTCATTACGCTCGGCCATACCTTAGGCCCTTGCTAAGCTTCACCGATTTAATTAATATTTAGGGGCCAACTAGTTAGAGTCTGATAGCTTCGGTTATATCCTTTAAGAACTTAAGCTAGTTTTAGTTTGAATTACTATTATTTTAAGTTCAAGCTCGAGCGGCGGCTTTATGTAAAGTTCCAAGTGGGAACTGATTGTAAATATACTGAAAAATAAAGGATTTTAAACCCTTCTTAAGTCTCACGTGTTCTGTTCACACTTAAAACAATTATTCACTTGTTAAGTGGTCGTGGGGTTCGAACTTAGAACTTTAGATCTAAATAGGAAACCTCACAACCTAGTAAGGAAACTAGAAAACAATAAAATAGTGTAACTGAAAAAATGTATGCAAAAAGAAAAATTGCCTTCCATGCTGCTATATTTATAAATGTGCCATTCCTATGCATGTGTGACAAAATAGATTGTTTAATACAGTTTTAAGTTAGTTTAACATATTATGGCATAATTTTTTAATATGAAGTTGATAATTAAAAACTGATTTCTAATAAACCAAGTTGGAATTTAGCTTATAATTTTATCCTGAAAATTAAAATTGATAACTTTGTTTCCATTGTGCATTTTTTACTGCACTTATATTAAGATACATTTTTTAATGTGTTAACACGCAAAACGGACTAGTATATGAACAGTCTTCAGCACAGTATTTTAATTTCGGCGACTTCAGTGTTTATGAGTAAACTGATTGGTATCGCGCTTTCAACAGCTTCTCCTAGAAAAAATACCTTTTTGGAAGCTGTCCAGTAATACAATACTACTAATGTTAAAAATATACGTTGATATCGGTGCTTATGTCAGGGATTAAGTGCGATACAGTTGTCATTTACGTTGTCTACATCAGTAGAAAGGGGAAACGTTGCGATCTCAAAATAGTTTGATCAATTCCTTTTATTGGGCTCAAAAACAAATTTCGAATAATTTAACTTTTCCAGTCGTTAACAACCCATTGTTTTTCGAATTTGTGAGCGAGTAGAGCTTAAAGACATTATCAAGAAACCAAAACAACTTGCTTAAAATGTTTTCTAGTTCTTAATTTCTCTATTCTGGAACCGATTTCTGATTATAATTTATCCGATTTATCATTTCTTAAAGATTGTTTCCTTCGACTGCAGTATCGTGCAGGTAGGCAGGCTACGAATAACAGATTTTAGAGTGTCACTCTCAAATATTCAAACAAATACAGAACAAAGTACTTAATCCAGAGGCATGTTATGTCGTCTGCCATCATTAGTCATATCAGAAGTAATTTCATACCATTCAGTCCAAACACATCGTTTGCGACCTTATTCATCCTACATGAAGGATTATGCGATTACTAGCATTAGTTAGACCTATATAGTCTGTACAAAGTTTTGCGAAGATGCCTTGAGAACAAAAATGGCGCACAAGGACAGCTTGCATGTCTGGCGGAAGTTACTGGATTTCCATCTTTTAAAATGGAAATAACTGGAAGCTGTACTTAATAAGCAAGTGCTTTGCGTATCTACTATTGGATCACCCTTGTGCAGCTTCAGTTAAAAATGCACTTGAAATATTAACCAAATTTCACTGAATCTTTAGTACCGTACCTTTTGTATCTTTTAGCCAGCTCTAATATTGCTTTCCTTCACTTCGCTTCTCAGTTCCTTGTGACACTAGTAACAGTACTGCATAAAATAATTTACCAGCTTTCCTCGATACAAACAAGTTGTGTATATGCAAAATGTTTAAGGGGCCAGCCAATTCCTCTAATTTCAATTAAGCATTTTACCCGAACCCTCAACAAACAAATTTATAAAGCTAACTTGAAGTTAAGATATTGTTATTGTTAGTTGTGAATACAAATAAAACCACCGGAATTCCTCCAACTTCCATTAAACCGCCTTAATAAATGAGTGAACTCTTTCAGAAAAATTTTGCATGATTATTCTCATATCACCAATAACCGGTCACTAAGAGAATAAACATGAGACGACTAATAAATTTGTTTTTAAACTTATATAGAACTAAACTAAATCAGGGAACGCGTTGCAAGTAATACATCGAGAATAATAAATATAACAAAGTAAGGAAATTTGATAATCAAAAGTTAAATACTCACAGCATTCTTTAATTTGAAAAAAGCAAAATTCTCAGTTTTCAATGTTAATTCATAGATAAATAAGTTATTTTAAAGTTAATAACTAATTATTCATAATTTGAAATTTGCCCCACCCAAACGATTTTCTGGGCTATTTGCATTAGAAAACATTGCTATAAAAATATTAGTACAATATTTGTCCAAAATGATGAAAACACTTAAATTATATAGATTTCTATGTCTAATATTGTATTCTGAAATCTTAAAACCAAAACTGAATTGTTAAAAATCCAAAACTGAATTGTTTGAACTGTTAGAATTCTTGAAAGAAAGACCTACAAGTTCTGGAGTGGTAAGAGATTTTACATCATTGTTGGAAAAAAAGATGCCTCAGTTCCTTGAGAAATGCTAAAAAACTGCATTTTCGTTTTAGCATTAGACAACAATAAGTTAGTCATACTTAAGTCTGATAATTTTGCAAACCGGAGAAGTCCTGTAATTTCAAATTAACATTCTTCAAATCATTATTCAATAATATGACTTCAATGAATAAAGGCTAAAGGCATTATAATGAAAGCTGCACTTACATGGTGGAAACTGTCTTCCTCATAAAATTATTAAATAATAGCCATTACCTATCCTCTGCAAAACTATAATTGAACTTTAATACAAGCTATAATCTGATTGCTCAAACTATAGGGAAATGCTAATAATGCTTTTACTATAGAAAGTAACAATGCTTTTACTATAGAAAGTAACAATGCTTTTACTATAGAAAGTAACAATGCTTTTACTATAGAAAGTAACAATGCTTTTACTATAGAAAGTAACAATGCTTTTACTATAGAAAGTAACAATGCTTTTACTATAGAAAGTAACAATGCTTTTACTATAGAAAGTAACAATGCTTTTACTATAGAAAGTAACAATGCTTTTACTATAGAAAGTAACAATGCTTTTACTATAGAAAGTAACAATGCTTTTACTATAGAAAGTAACAATGCTTTTACTATAGAAAGTAACAATGCTTTTACTATAGAAAGTAACAATGCTTTTACTATAGAAAGTAACAATGCTTTTACTATAGAAAGTAACAATGCTTTTACTATAGAAAGTAACAATGCTTTTACTATAGAAAGTAACAATGCTTTTACTATAGAAAGTAACAATGCTTTACTATGGAAAGCAGACATGAATTTCATGCTTCTACACGAATTCTCTCCCCAAATAAAATTAGGAGAGAAATGCAGCTTGTGTTCATTGGATTGAAGAGTATTAATCTTTATGTTCTTTTCTCCACTATACTTTCCATTAATCAGTTTGATATCGCTTTGATGCGCAATACGTTGATTGTCACTAATACAGTCGTTAAATATTGTTACGAATTTTCCATATATGTAAATAATTTTAGTGAAATTACATGTAAAATTGAATCTTGTATAATGCAACATGTAAGGCCTCAAGAGAGCGAAGATTCCCCGGAAAAATTAGGTTACAGGGACAAGACCATTTAACATCGACTTAAATAGCAAGATAGCGCCAAGCTGGCGATTGTTTTGGTGACTACATTTTGTCACTCAGATTTGGAGACAAATCACCATATGGCACCAAACTTGGCGAAATTTTGGTCAGACACATATTTAACTGGTTCTATCACTATGAAATTGCGTATGCCTTCAGCTATTTCGAGAAATCGCAGGTACCGGAAACCTTTCGGCGGCCAGGGGAAAAGAGCAGAGAGAGAATCAAGTCCCAGTTTTTAGTTCAGAGTTAATTTCGAATTTTCATTGATGGTTTTCATTGTTTAATCGTTTCCTTCAAAATCTGCTGTGCATATATGCAATAGTTTTGTGTGAGGAATTAAACGATTTGATGTAGGAATTGTTATAGCTTTGATGCATACTCATGATGCGATGTAAGTAATTAAACTGAATACTCACTACTGGTGGCCAAGAGTTTCAACATTGGAAGAGGCTGTGACGTAAAATGTAACTGCATCTGTATTGTGCAATTCGCATGCATTTGTATCTAGGCAGTTGCTCAACAGATATTTTGTACACTGCATATGTTACGGCTTTTATAAAATTGTCTAAACATTGTTAAGAGAAAAAGAAAGGATTTATAAGAAGAAAGTAGATTAGCAATCTAACCATTTTCAAAATTGTCGTGACGTTTGGACGTGATCTATAAAAGATAAATGAATTTCCCAAAACTAATTTTATTAAGATTTGATTAGCAAGGAAAATCGTACTAAAAAGAGAACACCTGTTATAGTAATGTTCACGAAGCGTTATAACTCGTTAATAGTCCTTTAAATGAATCAGTTAAAACGTGAGAAAATTGAAACTTTTCTTCTTTAGAGTAAACTGCTACCGATTTGACTAAATGATAAAATTTGTACTGCTTTAATAGACGTCAGATATGAAGATTTTGGTACTGGATAGGAGAAAACTGAATATCAAGAAAATTCCGATGCAGCTTGCATTTGTCCCAAAGGATGTTTTGATAAACAATGCAAATTTTTGTGAACCGTTTGCGTGGAACAAGATTTCCAAAATAGAATTGGTCAAATTTTACGGAAAAATGATATATTGGCTCACGTTTTGGAACCAGTTCAGTAGAATTCATCATGAGTCATTTGGCTATGAAGAAAAATTTCACTATACTCCATCCAATAGATAACAACTGGCAATAGATAAGAGAGATTGTAGATAGCTATCCGGCAACTGCTGACAAGAGTGCAAAAGCCATTGATAACCTCAACAACGAGGTTTAGCCGCCAAAGGCTATTCAGTATCATGTCTGCAAACTGCTTCATTGATAGTAAATAGCTATGAATATGAAAGCAAAGATTAAAATCTTGCAGCTATCTAATAGACTCGAGTCGCATTTGAGGCCAAATTTGAGGGAGAGTCAAACGGCAGTTACTGGCAAGTATGCTTCCATGTTATTCTCGCTCGTCGAATAATGCATTCCAGAAAATTTGTTAAGAGTTTGGTTACTTAGTCCAGTGATCAATAAAGAAGATAATGACAAATTATCTCAGTTATTGTTTCTCCACTGGGAGCTGACGACGAAGAACGAATTTCTTTATCCTAAACTTATTCCAAGTCAAATGAAATTTCAGACAAAAATGAAAAGTACACAAAATGTGAAATTTCAGTCCCGACGACTTATGATCTAGTATTGGATACAAAAGCCATGAAACCTGCTTGAATCTGGAATAATCTGCTGCAAAACGCATTCTCAACACAGTTTTAAAACCCAAAAAAATGTCTTGACGTAAAAGCGATATTTTAAGGGAAAATGAATCCCGTTTTGTATGTTTGAGAATCGAACGGTATTAAGAGAAAGTTTTAAAACGGGTGAACGATGTACCGTTACTCTTCGGTGATGATTCCTTGCAGGTGACATAAAATTATGTTTTGTCGTAGAACCTCGAACTTTCACCGATGCATCGAAGAATTCATACGCAGCCGAAGTTTATTTGAAAAAAATACGCAGACTTGAGTTTCTATCCTGTTTTATTAGTGACACAAAATTTGGGGATTTTGATTTCAAAAGAATACTATTGGTCTGATTCTAATAATGAGATTCAGGAAACATTCGCAAACAGGGTCAATGAAATACGAAAACTCACAAAAACTGAGACGAGCACCATGTTCCAGGAGCCTAAAATCAGGCACATTTACCCTCTAAAGGATGCTGTGGCAGCAAATTGAACCCAATGGGAGGCATTACGGTGGCTGGCACTGACTCAAGATACGTGGCCTAAATGTAATCCAGTTGAAAACCAACAGCAGAAAGAAAAAGGGTTATAACTTAAATATTAAATTGAGACAGCAGAAAGAATTCATGGCTAGCGAGTTATTTTCCGACATACACGAAAATTTTAAGAATGGTACCATGGATGCTTAGATTCATTAGGAATGCACAAAACGGTAAGAAAGTAAAGGAACTGGTGAACTTAAGTTATATGAACTAGTTATCAGCAGAGAAGATCCTTGTGAATTCAATACAGCGAGAAGTATTAGACGAAGAAAACGTTAAAAATTGAAATCAATAAGTGTCTTTACAAACGACGATTATATAAAAATCACAACACAGCTGACTGAAAGAAAAGATCATGAAGATTTTATCTACAATACACTGCTTTCTTGTATATATAATTAAATATACGCATTTAAAGATGAACCATGCTAGCTTTTATTTTTACGTCCAAGCTGAAAGAAACATTCTGGATACTTAAAAGTGTAAAGGCCATTTGAAGAGTTATATTCTGATGTATCAAATGTAGAAAAGTAAACAGCTAAAAGTAGAGTATCCCAGTATCTTTTCTTGAAAATACGAGATTGAGACGCTTCTGTTTTACAGATCTGTGAACTGAATGTAACAGGTTTTCTATTTTAAAAAAATCGAGAAAAGGTCTGAATTATTCTTTTTGCTTTTAGGGCCATTTACTTTAAGGCTAGTAACGTCTCAACAGTTTTTAACTGGATTGTGTAAATTTATTGCTCGAAGAGGGCGTCCTATGGTTACTTACAGTGATAATGTATATAATTTCGTAGAATAGAACAATCTTTTCAAATTCATAAACTCTGATGTTACTGAAATTTAAACTTCAGTAAACAGAATCCAAAGGAATTTTAAACCTTCTGCAGCTTATCCAGTTGACCGGAGCAGTGTTCCTGGGAGAAACTAGAGAATTTGAAGTACTTGACTTCTATCAAATCGATAAAATGAACCTTAAAGTTTAAGGCATCAAAATTTGAAGGATGTTTTAAGAAATATTTAGAAGTGAGTATCTCGGTCAATTGATTCAACGTAAAGACTTGTCAAAGCAAAAGTGAGACATCGACCTAACTGAAACTGAAGAGAAATGGAGATCATTCTGGCCGATGGTTAAGGTGATTGACGTATACCCAGGTAAAGACTAAAACCGCAATTCGAGTTTAAACAGCTAATGGAAAGATGGTACGAGCATTCAGAAAAATTTCCCTTTGAAGATCATTAGTTGAAGAGGATTTGCACGAAGAGAAACTTTCCTTAGCAGATCAATCTCATCAATGAACCAAAAATTGTCGTGACAAGTGGAGGGACTATTATGTTTTCTCCTAGATTTTTTAGACAAAGCTTTTAAACTGAATTATTTTGAATTGAGAACGTAATTTCACATTTTGATTACTAACTGTGTATTATTAATCAAGTGGTGAGAGGTGCAAATTTAACTGTAACTATATTGCACATGTATCTGTGTCTAGGCAGCTGTTCTAAAGATATTTTTTGTGGACTCCATGCATCATAACTTGTAATAAATTCGTGCAATTAAAAAATTTAGTGAAATGAGATTTATAAACAGAATATCAATCTAACCATTTTCAACATCCGCAAGACTGGATGAATCTTTATCAAAAGTATTCACTAATTTAATATTCAACTGAATACCTTTGTAACATTCAAAAAACATTTGTCGTTATTCTGTATATTTCAAAAATATTTTATTACAATCAACCGAAATTAACTTTAAAATCTGAGCCTTCCATCTTTCACTTCCGGGAAACCCTAAAGGCTCGGGTATCTATTAAACGTCCTCCTCAGGTGTAAAAGGTTCTATTCGAAAAAATAGGTTAATGTTACTTCCCAAAATCTAAAACAAGAGGCGATCTGAGGCAGTTTTCTGGCCACGGTAAATTTTTACCCCCTTTTTTTAACCGAAACTAGATAAATCACAAGATCCTTTAAACGATGTACATTTAAGGACTTTCAGAAAAATAAATTTCCCGTTCCTTGGAACAATAGTTGTGCATATACCTAGCACTTGAGCCGTGCATATAAATTCAAATGCTGCAACGCGTAGTCACCACGCTCCTAGCCGAAAGCTCAGCATGAAAGCTGAGGTTATCTCTTGAAGCTATCCTGAATGAACAGCTTGAAAATAATTGAGCTATTATTATTTTAGTAAAAAGCCCTGCTTAGAACAAAAATGAAACATACAAGATGGCTACTCGGTATTTATACAACAGTGAAGTATTTAAAACACTAAGTTGAAATTTTTATTCACTGACCAATGACCTTTAATTTATTCCTTTAAAATCAAATCCTACATCTCTGCGCCAAATAAGGCATTTAAATTATATAGCTAAGTTTAGCACGAGCATTTAGCATATTCCTTGTTCTGATAAATATTGTGACAGACACAATGTCACGCTTTCGAATCAGTGATAGAAATTATTCAACTGGTTTAACTATTGTCAAGTAAGTAGCAGACCTGAATCGCCTCCGCAAAGGAACTTTTTGAAATTTCAGGCACTAAGGTGCACGCCTAACGTACAAATATGCGACATGAATCACAAATTAATAACTTTAAGTGCATACTAATTTTGCAGAAATAGGATACGTTTCACAATTCGTTACACCCAGGTATTTGCGCAACGAAAAGCTTGATTTAGGTTAGATCAGTTTGACCTTCAGTGCACAACTGGCGTGCTAAATAGTTACCTGCAAACTAAAAACACCGCTCATATTCAAAACGCAATCCGCCTTACGATATTATTTACAAATATGCAAAAAGCCTTAGTCTCATCTTCGCATGCTTTACAACTCATTTTAATTAAGAGACTTATTAAAAATCTAATAAAATCTTATCTTAGCAATCACAATGGGAAATAAAATGAAACAATCCTAATATTCAACAGGATGGCTTTTCTAAGTAATCACCAGCTGAAATTGATGCGTTTATGAAAAGGCATCAACAATCAAGGGATAGAAGAGAATATGAAATTCAACACCAGGAGACAGTTAATTTCTCGGACACGTTCGGTCTACATTCAAGCCTACTTTATCGGAAACTATTGGACATAGTTCACGAAATCAATATAGTGACATCCTGATGGAAACAATACATCCATTTCCGGAAACTACCTCTGATCTAGGAACGTTCAATAAATCGTTGCATCAACTATGGCGACACAATATTCAACTCGAATAGAACTACGACGCTGCTATCTGTCCAACGCCTCTCGATACATAACGGCACCTCTAGAAGGAAATCAATCATATACGACTAAACACCGATTAAAGCCGATGTATTTATGAAACGATTCTTAGAACGAAAGAGCAAATATCTCAGCAACATATATATAGAGATAATTCGGATAGAGAGGTCAATTGCAGGAAGTACATTGCATTGTAGGCAATTTATATCATTACAAATGTGACAAAAGACACATTATATCTCTGCATGTTATAGCTTTAGGCCCATTATAGATATGCAAAATGTCAGTAGATTCACCAGTTTGTTTTTAGGCATGTTATATTTTAATTTTCTGCTGTACTGTATATAAAGATGGGTAAAATCTCAAGAAAGCTTTTCTGGAATCAAATATCAGAAATATGTATTTAAAATAGCAGTTACCGAATTATAAATTTACATTTGGTGATTTATCAGTTAAATTTTAATATCACCTTTTTTTTGGTAACTAACCATTGACTGATGCTTTATGAAAACAAGTTTCTTCGTCCAGTGATTAGTCAGATTACTTTAATAAGGTTCTTATAGGAAAAATTAGTATTATATTTATAAAACACGATGACATTTATGATTATACCGGTAGGAAACTAAAATCTCAAATACCTGCAATCAATTTCTGAAGTTACTTTTGACACTTAATATATTATCATCTAGAAGTGGAAGCGGTTCACAAATGGGAAGTAAAATTTAATAATCAGTATACATTATCCTGAACTGAAGGATATCACAGTGAACATGCTCAAATTTTAGAGTAAGAGTGACGTTACAAGGCATCTAATTTTACGTAAAATCGATCAGCGAAAGGC
This sequence comes from Stegodyphus mimosarum, assembly GCA_000611955.2. Lineage (NCBI taxonomy): Eukaryota > Metazoa > Arthropoda > Arachnida > Araneae > Eresidae > Stegodyphus > Stegodyphus mimosarum. The sequence continues at coordinate 144,130 of KK112080.1, forward strand.
ATTTTTTCGCCTAATCTTGATGGCATCGGTGGACATCATCAATACTAATTTTCATTTTGAGCCCTTTAACGAAACTGCTAGTATTCCCCAAAGAACTTCTCGCTCTTTATGCCGTTAATGTACATTATGTATGTATAAGAATGTTTAGTTAGTGGATGCGAGACTGACACTGAGAAATATTTCACGAATACCATTGTGAAACATTTTGTGAATACTAAATATATCTCGCATTAACCTGAAGGTTGATTAATCCAAGAATAAATGTTCCAAACTACCGATCTTTAATATTCACTTCTAGTCTTAAATGTGAAAAATATAAAGCCAGTTGCTAAATAACATCAGTAGCAATATAAGATAAAAGTAATGGAAGAGAGATGTTACGAACTTGGAAGAAACTTAATATGAAGGCAGCTAATGATACCAAATGTTTAATTGCAGTTTGGGATTTTGATGTCTGCTTGAACTCAAGTCATTCACAAAAGGAATGCCTGATCTCTAGAACATTCACAGAAACTTAATTAACTTAAAGGAGCAGACACATGTTCGAATAGCTCTGCCTTGAGAAATTTAAATCTTTAAAAAGATTAGAAGGCAGTAATTAATGGGATTTAAAATGCAATATAAAATTATTCCAATATAAATGTCCCAGGATCATATATCGGCACTCTTCTCTTATCAGGGTCGGATTCAGAAATGTCTGTTCATGCATTAATGTATATATGAATGTAAGTACACTGGTCATCAAAATTAAAAGGAACTGACAAAAATAAAACGTAACTGAAGAAAAATATTAATAGAAATTTGCACAAAGGCATTAGTTAACATAAAATTACACTCACGTTTGTGAAAATTGCAACACCAAGAAGGAATCGTCATAATTGAATGCAATTTAATACACAGTTGAGTGGTACAAATAAATGATTAAATGTTCAAAGCAAACAAACAAGAACAAGAGATCAGAATCAGTATTTTGTGTGGCCACCACGCGCCGCAATAAGTGCTGCTAGACGACGTGGCATGGAGTCAAACAAAGTTTGAATGTCTGACTGAGGAAGAGCATTCCATATCGTTTGTACGCGTACCCAAAGTTCGTCTGCAGACGCAACAGGACGAGGATCACGAGCAAGACGCCGACCAATGACATCCCACACATGTTCAATTGGCGACATATCCGGGGAACACGCAGGCCAAGGAAGAAGCTGTACCTGCTGCGCTGCAAAGAAGGATTTAACAATCCGAGCAGTATGAGGGCGGGCATTGTCCTGTTGAAATACAGCGCCTGGCAAGCTTTGAAGGAAGGGAACAGCTTCGGGCTGTAGAACTTCACGGATATACCGGTTGCTGTTCAGATTGCCCACAATTCGTAGCAATTGAGATCGTCTATGATATGCTATGGCGCCCCAGACCATAACTCCGGGTGTTCGTCCACTGTGGCGTTCGATAATGCACTCCGGAAGGTGGCGTTCACCGGCATAGCGTCTGACACGAATGCGGCCATCATGGTACCACAAATTAAAGCGGGATTCGTCAGAAAACACGACATGCTGCCAATCAGCACGCCAGTCTCTATGCTGATTGGCCCATTGTAGCCGCAGGCGGCGATGGTCGTGCGTTAGGGGGATCCTGTATAAAGGAGTCCGTGCGCGCAGTCCACACTGCAGCAGACGTCTACGAATTGATGAAGCACACAATGAAACACCTGTAGCTATTGACCACAGTGCTGCCAATTGTCTAGAGGAAGCTGTACGGTCCGTCCGCGCCATGCGGACCAGGTGTCTATCATCGCGAGCTGACGTCACATTTCGGGGTCCACTCCCGGATTTCCGAGTTGTCCGACACTCGTCCGTCCACTGCTTCCAAACGCGCATCACTGTGCTGCTGTTACGCTGCACACGAGAGGCTACTGCACGATACGACAATCCAGCTTCACGAAGGCCGATGATTCTCCCTCGTTCAAACTCTGTAAGTTGTTCAAATCTCGCTCTCTTTCGTCGACGAGGCATAAGTACAGATTGAGTTAACGTTTACCACTAGCAGATAACCACCGATAACCATACACGCCTCGCTACAGCCGTCTATTTATTCGGATCCATCAGCCGTTCAGAGGGCGCTGCTCAGCATACGCATGCGCTACGGATTTGCAATTCTAATCATTTGCATATCATGCGCTACTTTGCATTTCCTGAAAATTTCAGCTCACTCGCGTAAGTCCTTCATGGTGTTGCAATTTTCACAAACGTGAGTGTATAATATTTGGCAACTGATTATTTGAAAAATATTGAAATGAACAAATTTAAGCATACTTGGAAATGATTGAAACATTGTCACCTCTGGTGGAAAAAAATCTTTAATATGGTGTATGGTCATCACCTTTGACAGATATGCATACCTCACATCTCGATTTCATAGACTTTACCAAAGCATTATCATGTTTTGCGGAATTGCAGGCCACACTTCTAAAAATGTACTTTTCAGCTTTCGGAGGGCCCAGGGGAGAATTTGGCATGCTGAAAATCGGCGATCTAAGGCATATCTTCAAATGTTCGATCCGGTTCAACTCGGGCGAGTAAAGTGGCCAATCTATTCAAGCGATATCTTCTGTTTGCGAGCATTTTGACACCACATACGCTCGATCAGGCAGAGCTTTGTCATCCATTAGCATCATCTCTGGCTTAACAGAATTACTAAACTATCTAATTTCGGGTTCCAGTACCTCGTCCACATATCTAAGAGTGGTTACAGAATATTCTTAAAAAATATGCAGCTCGGTGCGGCCATTTGTTATTCCTCCTCAAAATATTAAACCGCTGACTCGGAAACGTGATTTTCCCTGGACAAGGAAAGGCACGTTACGCGTTCCTCTCTAGATCAAAACACATCTAGAATCATCGTTCAGACTATCTGAACGCGCCAGTAGACAACACTCGGGCCCAGTCATCTTGGTTCTATTGAACAGGATGACGGCACCGGTTTAAACGGAAAGTGGAGTGAGAGGGACATAAACCAGTGGTATTCTCGCATAGAGTTCAATTTCGTTAAGCCTTCGTGCAGCTGTTGGACGGCAAATTAAGAGTTCCTGTTTCGACCTGGAGATCTAAAACCAAATCTCTCGTAGTCGAGTCGCAGTTTCTTCGAGCCGGCCAATGATGGAAAAGTTGTTGCTCTTGCTCGCCCTTGACCAAGATGTCTATCAACTGACCCGGTGCTTAACAAGCAGTTCCAAACTCTTGATGTTTTGAGGAATGACTTGACACTTAAGCGGCCTCCATTTATGTTTAACCTGCCTCGATTCTACCAGTTATTTGCCACATTTGACCTTCACTTAAGATGCTTTTGAGACATAACTGCTGAATGCTGATCACTCTCAGAAACCACATTGACTTTAAACATTACAGACCAGTATTCCAACATATGTCCATTGTGCACGACATTGTCAATCACCGAATTTCCTTATTTTCGCCTTTAACGTATACCCGGAAGTGCAATTTTGTGTTCAATTGTATTTAATTAAAATAAATAATTACAGCATTGGGCATCGGTTGCAACATTAAATTAGTAAGCATAATTTTTCTGATTATCCTTTAACCTTGATGACAATTTGTTGACATAAATGTGTCAATTTTCTATTATCTGAAACTGAGCTGTTGCATAAAGAAAAACTTTCGTAAGAATATTTGATACATGCTTATAGAAAACATAACTATCAGAAAGCCAGTTTTCAGGAATTGCGATACGAATTTGATTAAGCTTAGAAATGCTTGTAAGAAGTATACACCGTGTCTACAGAAGTCCTTAGTTGAGCTTTGTTCTCGCAGTGTTGGGCATTTTTAAAATCATTTTCGTAAAAATTACGAAATTCATTCACATATACATTACTTTTTACATGTTCTCCCCGTCTCTATATTTGTATTTACGAAATTATTTTTTCACTCGTTATAAAAAAACAAAAAGGTTTGACTCACGTACGACAGAAATTGGAGATATTTGATATTTATATTCTAGGGCCTTTCAAATTCAAAAGCGAGACGTTTGCTATTGTAAGTAAGAGAATGTTTAGAAAGGATCCTGATGCTAAGAATTTAAGTGTTGAGCATTTCTAAACAGTATTCTATAAAATACTTGTAAAAGGAATTACTTTCAAATCGAATCTTATCCTCAAAATCTTGCACAATTCTTGCTCTAGAAAACACTGCAGGCTTCAGTATTGTCATGTAGACAGCTCACATTTGCCTCAATCAAAAATGAAAAGTACTTGTATTTTAAGGATTTTTTTTAGTTACCAGATCGATTCTAAAGTAATAAAATTTCATGGGAATATGAAGGTATTTCTAGATTTTGAAAGCTTATAAATTACGTGAGTGAAAATTAAAACGACATTTCAAAATTTAACAAATTATAAAGACTGGCAAATTGGAAATGAATATTGATGGCAATATTTAATGGCATTTGAAGGGTGGCATTAATATAAGATCTAATTATTTTAATTTAGTAACAGACTCCCAAATGCAAGCTCAAAACATCAGATATCGCAAGTTTTGAAATTACTCATCTAAATTTTTGTTATATGACATTCAAAGTGTTTGCATATTATTTTTTGTAATGAGTATAAAATTTTCTGAAATACAAAAACCAGAGGAATATGTAAAAGGTCAAATTTCGTATTTTATACAATTTTTTTTAGTTTAAAAGTATGAAAACCTGAATCTAAATTTATTCAACTGTTGCTACAAACAGGGCCGATAAGGACTTGTAAATGCTAGGTAAGGGCTTTTTTGGACATGGTGTATATATTTATATCACTTAAAAATATTAATTTATCTTTGCATCTTGAAAACTCTTCATAAATTAGTAAACTTATGCAAAAGATTATTATTCTTAGATTTTATATAAAATTAGATTCCTTGCAACTGTCACATTGAATATGCCCAAACACATTTTTTAGTAACACAATCAGATTTAGCACAACTTTGCGACAACTTTTCATTTTGGAGAAGTTTTAGGCATGCAAGAGACTTACTATAGAATGCTGTATTTCAGCAACGAATAATCATTGACTTGATGTCAGTAACACACTAAATACTACATGGCGGTTAGAAAAGTTCTTAATTTAAAAATATATTAAAACCTGCATTCTGAATTATGATGGGATATGAAACAAATGACCGTTTCTTTCAAAATCATTTTGTTGGTCAAGGAAAAGCAATTCGGGGGCTAAGCGGTGGGATGCCTTTCCGTATTAATTTCTAACAGATCGATTTCTTTCTCGTTAAAAACCAGAACTTCCATATAAAGTTGGCTCGTGATTTAAGAACTGGATCTCAGGCAAGCTACAAGAGATTCAGTTCAAAGCATTTCAAATATTATGAAACAAAAGTAACCAAAATTTTAAAATATTAGTCTCATCACAAACTGGAGGTTTCATTTATCTCTAAATGGAACTCGTTATTAAGAATATAATTTGACACCGTCTTAGATTAGCTCCAATATATCCATAACACCTTAAACACTATCAATGAAGATATTTACTACTAACATGGAAAAACACAGGCTGGTTATCTGTATGAGGAGCATAAGGACAAGAATGGTTCTGTGACAGATTGTACAAACTAAAGGTTAACATGTTACTTACACTTAGCATGGTATGTTATCTAATGGCAAATGTCATGAATGAATCTGCAAAGTTTTATTTATTCTATCCTCTACTAAAACTAGTAATAGGATTTAAGAGGTGAAATTGAGAAATCATCATATTCCACACTTGTTGAAAAATGTGATAATCAAGGTGATGAAAGTAATTTTGCTATGTTCTGTGTAACATGAATTTGGTTTACTATTCCACTTCGTTATTCAATCCTAAAGAAGTTCAATATTTTGCATTTTTAAATAGTATAATTACAGCTATGAAAGAAAAATCATAGCTGTTCTAATGGTTCATAACTATACCTAGATACTAATATGCAAATGCACAAGCATGCACATTATTCCAAAACGCTAAATGTGGTATGCAGAACGCAGATAGTTATATACCATCACCATCTAAAGATCCACTGGGACAGGGCATCATATGGAATTAAGAACTATTTATAAATACCATCAAGGAGTAAATCTCAACACAACTATATTTTTTCTTCACCTTCTTTCTATTTGAATCTCATGTTTATAATATAGAATGCAGAAAATGTTTCATAAAACTTTAAAAATGGGACGGAAAACAAAGTGACATCTTACCAGCAAATACCAGTTAAATAATTATTTCAACAGCTAAATGTTTGACATGTCTTTGATATATGCTGAAGCTTGTATCATTTGATGTCGCTGAAATGATGTCATGAATATTTGTAACATCACTCCCCCTATAGAATGTTTATAATAAAGTTTCTTACAATAATGCATTTAACATTTTTTATACATTGTGTACTCTTATTACATTAATGCATTATTCAGAAACTGTGAAAGAAGGTTTTGCTCATTAAGCACTTATTTTGCTTTTGAGAAACTTCAGTAGTTTAATAAAATATGCAAGATCATTATTGAATAAGTAGAGTGGAGCAGTGTAAAAATTAATCCAACATTTTTATATTTGGATTGTTAATTGATAAAGATTTCAGAATAACATAGTAATTTCAACAGCTATACACTTACCGTGCTTGTGATTAAATTATCCAACTGAATGTAAGCCTTTCACCTTTTGCATAAAAAGTTTGTTTTGAATACATGTTTTAGATAACCAGCCCATTTGAACACTTAATACACTGGTGGGCAAAACTTAAGCAACAGCAGAGTTTTTTTGCTATAACTCCATGAGAAATCAACTGAGAGACATGAAATGCACGTAAAGGATGACGAAAGCATCGGAGCTGAAAAAGGACTACAATGCATACGGTATGGAATCAAACAAAAACAAGCTTTATTGAACGCATAGTATCGTGACTCATGATTATCTATCCAAGATGAAGAACAATAAGCGAATGTTCCTTAATATGGTATATGCCCTCCCCTCACTGCAATGGTTGCTTCGCAGCATCTCTGCATACTCAGAACCAGCTGGTGCAACATTTCTTGCTGTAGGAGTGCCCATTCCTCAATCAGCATCTGTTTGAGTAGTTGGGTATTCTCCGGAGGATGTATGCGTGCTGCAATGCGTCTCCCCAAAGCATCCCACACATGTTCGATGGGATTTAAATCTGGAGAGTACGCTGGCCAATCCATTTGAGTGATATCTTCACTTTCCAGTAGCTCCTCAACAGCAAGAGTCCAATATGGCCGCGCATTGTCATCCATAAAAATTAAGTCTGGGCCAATGGCACCTCGAAACAGACGCACATGGGGAAGGAGTACCTCCTCACAATAGCGATCCCCGGTTACATGTCGAAAACATGGAGCTCAGTTCGCCGTTCAGCATAATGCCTCCCCAAGCAAAAACTCCAGGGCCACCGTTACGGTCTTTCCTTGATGTTACTGGTATAAAACCGGGTCCCGACCTCTCTCCAAATCAAAACGCGTTGAGAATCGCTTCTGGTAATGAACCGACTCTCATCCGTAAAGAGGACACGACTCTATTGATCAGTTGTCCAATTTTGGGGCTCTCTGCACCACTGTAAACGGTGGCGTCGGTGGCCAACTTTCAACGGGAGGCACCGTTCAGGACGGCGGGCGAATAGGCCCCCCTTTGTGAAGGCGTCTGGCCACAGTAAACCGCGACACTTGTCGCCCCGTTGCTGTACAGAGTTGCTGAGCAATGGCGCTTGCTGACTGCTGTCGGCCTCTTTTCGACTGCAGGACGATATATCGGTCATCCCCTGCAGATGTCGTCCTCTGGCAGCTACCACCAACCTTTCTAACAGATGTACCTGTAGTTTGGAACGCTTTCCAAGCGCGCGAAACGACGCTTTTGTTGATTCCGAACTCTGCAGCTACAGGGGTGACAGTACGCCTCTCCTCCTCCTTTCCGATCATTCTTCCACGTGTGAAGTCGTCCAGGTGATTTCTTCTAGCCATATTTCACGAACTGACTCACTGGCACTTGCAGCGAATATGTTGAAATGAGTCTCCTTTTATTCTACTGTTGAGCTGCGCGCGCCGACATCACGCGTTTTGTGTACTCTTACGTCGCCTCTGACGTTTAGTTCCTGATTAGTTAGCATACGCATGACGTTTCTACTGACTTACGTGTTCATTGTACTGATCTCCAGACCTCCTTTTCCTCAATTTCATGGCTATCTGCTAAATTTTTACATTGTTACTTAAGTTTTGCACACCAGTGTAGTATTTCAAAGTAAGCATTATGATATGGAACATATAAAAAAGTTGGTTAATACTAAATTAATAACCATATAATTATACTGTGTTTAACCCCTCTGAACGCGAGAACCGTGAATTCACTTTTTATCCTGAATGTATTGTGGGGAACGTTTTTATCGGGTCAGCAGAAAATGGAATTTCACCTGCGATCCGTTCCGCAGAAAAGCACTTTTTAACACATTTATAAATTTTGTAAACGCGGTCAGAGGCTTAAAATATACATATTAAGATATACAAGTTTCCAGATTAGGGCTGGAAAAATATGGAATTATTACAACAAGCTATCGTCCTACAATTTATTAAGTTTTTCTTTGTTACAAACCTGAGACTTAGATAATGTTTGCTCACTTTTAAAGAATGCGAAGTATGTAGGAACTTACCTTATCCCACCATAGATTCACTGCTAAAAGTGAATTTAAATTCATGAACTAATTGTTTAAATTTGATTAAAATTTTAGAAATGTGTTTTTAAATTTATGAATAAAATTGAAAATGTTAATTAACAGGAATAAATAACACATTCGAAAATTCTCTTACTTGCTGAAAATGAAAAGTTATTGCAATCTGTTAGTTAAACACATTCAGATTTATCAATCATAATATTTAGCTAATAATTTTAAAATATTAGTTACATGACAGACCAAGATCCCATTGAGCAATTTTGTAAAACTGGTTCAAATTTGAATAAATTTACTTCACTCTTGCATGTACAGCATTAGTGCTACTTGTAGTATATTTCATTTGCTTACTGAATATTTAAGACAGAATTAAAATTAAAATCAAGAATCAAATGGAAACAATCACAGGCTTCACAAAGAACCAGAAAAGGCCATACTGAAATTTCTAGAAAACAAAATTTTAATGATTCTAGTAAATACACAGTTCATACATCACAGAAAATTTATTCTGAACTAATTATTTCATTAACCTTACTTTTGTAAGTTATGAAAAATTACAAATTTTAATGCACATATTTTAAGAAAATTTGAAGCAAATTGCTGATTTTTATAGCAACAAGATCTTGGTCTCCATCAAAGAAAGTAGCAACATTAAAAAAATTAACGAACAGAGGGTACATACACACCAAAGAATATATACTTAGAGAAAGAAAGCCAACCTTATTAAACATATTTCTCTAAAGATCAAGAATGAGGAAAGAAAATTTTTAAACATTTCTCTTTTAAAATATGTGCATGTACTTACATATCATTTAAATTTCATCTGTGGGATATTTTGCCTTGTTTCTATATCTGCATAATGGAAATATTTCCTGTTTAATTTGCTTATGTAATCATTTACAATATTAGATTTTCTAAATTTTACAGGTGAAATTTCTTAATGTAACAATGTGCTCATTTTTTTGGAAGGATACCTTTATACTAAAGCAATCGCACTTTCTGGGAAAACCAGAAGAATCAAATTTTTAATATGAGCTCGATTTCATTCTACAGCAAATTTAACACTCAACCCCATAAAACTTTCAGCAACTTCAGTATTTAAAGTGTTGCTTTGGAAACCATTGACATATTTCATATTTTTTCCTGTTATTAGTCTAAACAGTACATTGCTGAAATCATCGAGACTTGGGTAATAGATTGATGATCAAACTCATTCTGGTTTACCTACATAATTTAACCAAACAGGCGGTATCCATTTCTATTATTTAGTCAGTAATAATATATACAGATATTTGCCCAAAGAAACGTTCTCTGAAAGTTAAAATCTTTAATGAGAATTTATACTTAAAATATCAATTAACTCTAATGATTAGATGCTGGAATAAATCTCAAACATAATTAATGGGGAAGCAAATCAGTTACAAAATTTTTAAATTAATGCTGTGATATGAAACAATTCCACTTGTAGGCTAATATTCTTATTTCTAATCTGATTTATGATAATTTTAAATATATTTTAACCTTATTAAAGACATAGTAATTAATAACTAAATTGCTTCTTAGCATGAATCTAGTTTTAGTGAACGCATGTGAATTGTCTATATGCAACTGTTTTAATCAGTTGTGGCAAAGCACACGGTGGCGATCTGCCTTCGTGAAAAATCTTTATAAGGAAACGTGAATCATTACATTTGACATTGGGGAAACTACAAAGGTTTCCACGATGTCAGCATATTCATCTGGCTCTGAAAACAATCTAATTACCAATGTTCATGTATTTTATCCACTTGGCTAGTAACGAGTAGTTTATCTTCAAAGACTGTCTGCCTAGGTGACAGACTACAAATATATGTGACTTAAAAGAATAACATCAGCGTTTTATTTACCTTTCATTTATCTAAATCTTTCTTCATATTTACACAGGTCAAATAAAAACCTTACGTTTAACTATGCGATTTATAATTTGAATTGATTTCAAATTAAGTTTGATTTTATGGAGTCTATGATCCATTGAATGGTTTAAAACAGTCTGATTATCAATTCTAGCATACAAAAATCTTAATTCAAATCATTGATTTATTCGATAAATTTCAATAGAAGTTTAATATTTGTTAACGAAATTAAGAGCCATTCTGAATTTATGCTATTGAGCAAAAAGTACAAATAAACTGAATGCTAGTTTTGCTTGTACAAGATTAGAAATGCATATCTTTACTAGATTAGGCCTCCAGTTGGATATCACCTGAAAATTTTATAACTAGCACTTATAAAGAATTACGGATTTCACCTTTTCGAGAACTACCGTAAACAAACTATACGAATCTTAAACACAAGGTTTATAGCCATAAGATTAAGGTATTTTGAAAGACAGACTTCGGGATGAGAAGGATATAAACTTTGATTAAAAGAGTAAATACATGTGGTTTCTGGACAGACAATTTACAAAAAATTTCTTCAGAGGGAACAAAAGCACATTAGTTTTGTTTACAAAAAATAAGGCCAGAGACAAGTCGGACAGCTATGCAGCCAGTCTTCATACTGAATTCTATATGTCGTGTGTTATTTTTTGGAAACTATCCAAATATTTAAACTGTATGAAACCTACATAGCAACAGCCCAACAATCATGGTATTTTTAAAACGTCGAAAGACATTTAGGATAAAGTCAAATTTATGGACATTGTCATATAAAACGTAAAATTGGAAAGACATTTTTGCAAGACTATAAAACCACTTTAAAATCTTCCAATAATGCTAGCTATATTTTAAATTTTATACAGAATATAATATTGAAAATAGATTTAGAATATTAAACGAAAGTAATTCTTACATCCTTCAAGTCGCCTTCAGTCGTACATCCTTCAGTCCTTCAAGTCGTTAATTTTTCTACCTAATGACTTGAAGGAAGTGTTACAAATTTTATCTTTGCTTCAAGAGGGTCAAAGAAACCAAGTAATCACGTCAATAATAATGGAATAAGATTAAAATAAAAGCTTTCCTTCTCAAATTTGGTATATATTCTTACACAGACATTATCCGATTTGGGGTAGGTACCCTACCTGGATATGGGCGACAGGGGTATGTACCTGAAGCGGTTCGCCGGGTGATGGATCGGTCCAGGGAAACGTCGCTGCGGCGATAGATAAGCGGCGAGGGGAGTGATGGCCTTGGCGTTGTTACTTGGGTTGTTGGCAAACTTGACCGTGATGGGTTCAGAGGCCCCCTCGGGTATGGTATTGTGCAGGTGCTTGATGGCACGCTCCGCCTCAATACGTTGATCGAAGCGAACGAAGCCAACGCCTTTAGAGAGACCTGGAAAAGGTGGTAGTCAGGATTGGAAAGGCATAGTCAGTAGAATACAATAGTCATTTCTTAACGTCAGCACTCTGTTCAGATTGCGATTTTCAATGACAAAAATGTTTGGTTTAACATTACAGTACACAATGATTCCACTTCAGTAGTGGTCAAAATCAGCTTTCGTTATACACTTGGATCTGTACCTAAAAGGAATTGTAATGAAGCAAATAATAAATCACTTATACTTCAAACTTAAGGAAACTTTGTATTGGCTATTGAACAGTTCATCCAAAAATACTTCACGAACAGGAAAGGTCAATTAGTTCTGAGCAAACTATTTTATCTGAGCAATACAAGGTCCATAATTTGTAATATAAACAAATATTTTTGTGGTAATACCACTTTTCAGTAAAAGAACCACAACCAGTGTCATATGTATACGCACAGATCATTGCACTTGAAACTTCTTTCAAGTCTTTATTTGGAAACGTTTTAAATGCTTTGGATACATTAAAAACGACTTCTCTATCCAAAGTATTTACATTCCGATCAATCAAATTTCTTGCAATTTTAAACCAATAAGGAAACTTATACCTAAAAACAAGTTAAAGAACAGAAATAATCTTTAAAGAATGGTATCAGGTTGAAACAGAAGAGTTAATAACAAAAATAGTTATTTCAAGCCTAACATCGTAATGAAGTTACTCAACAATATATTTCAAGTGCGTAAGATTTTGTGTATGAAACTGAATAAAATTATCATAACTGCATAGAGTTTAATTCACAGCCCTCCTTATTTTTAATTCGAATGGCACATTTAAACAAATGTAATATTTAAAAATTTATGTTTAATAAAATACTTAGCCTTTCCTTAATTGCTTTGAAATTTGTGCTAACCTGTCTAAGCTTGACAGGAGACATGGCAAAATGTACACCTCGTACATCTGGGCCAAAGCAACGATCAAAACGTATAATGCATCTTTTCAACATCTTATTAAGTACTCAGGTATAAAGAAAAATAGAAACCATTATATATAAATAGATAACAAAATTTAAAAATAAGGAGGAAAAAATTTGATGAAACGAAGAGTGTTTAGCTGTTCGGATAAGTGAAGAAAAGAGAGAGCGAACAAATAAATTGAGGAAAGAACAAGTAACCGCTACTAATGAAAACAAAAAGGGATTTCAACATCACAGACTATTTTCGAATACAGGAAGCAGCTTAAAATTTATCCACTACGCTATCATCAGATTTAAACATTTCAGTTGGATAACATAGTACAATCACTTCCAAAAGTTAAGCACGAAGATGCAAAATGCAAAAAAAAAATCAACAAATACTGCTTTGATTGACACAAAATTCGGCAGGAAAGTAGCATATATATTTATGCATAAAATCAATAATTATATACAGAAATGAAAACAATATTAAATTTTTGTAAGTTATCGGATAATGACATACTGGAGACTTAAACAGAATTATGCATAAAGTGAAAAATAAACAGCATAAAATAAATAAAAAAAAGGGGGGACAGTGATGTCCTCTCATCTGTAACTCATCTGTATGCAAAGTTTACACCTTGTGACCATGCTTTCAATTAGTTGGTCAACCACCGCAGATTTAAGCAATCGCCATCATTCTTGTCGAGCAGTTTCCAGCTCAATAAGAGTGGCTGGAGGTGGGAAACGTGAGGATACAGCACGGCAGAGAGCATCCCAAAGATTTTTAATGGGAATCAGGTCGGGCGAATATGCTGGCCACGCCATACGCGCAATCCCTTCACTCTCCAGGTAGTCATCGACGATGTCACCTCTATGGGGACGTGCGTTATCGTCCATTAAAACAAAAGTAGGGCAACTGCTGCAGCGTACAATCTCACAACGGATTCTAGGACTTCATCTCGATACCGGAACCCCATCAAAGAACCACGTTTAAAGATGTGCAGGTCGGTGCGGTATCCTAATGAAATCACTGCTCGCACCATAATGCTTCCGCCTCGGAATGCGTGATGTTCGGTGATGTTTTGGGGCTAATTGCGTGTTCGTTGTTCACGCCATATCCTTATACGCTTGTCATCTGGCTCCAGAGCAAATCTTGACTCATCAGTAAACATTGCCCCGTCAGACACATTCCAATTGACATGTTCCAGGCACCACAGTAATGTGCCTCTCTTGATTGAACGGATAGAGGAACACAAACTCGAGGTACCCGGGCTCCACTCATATGTAATGTTCGGCGTACAGTAGCTGCAGATATCGCTTTACCAATGGACGCTGTAATCATAGATGTCACACCTGTGGAGGTCGCTCTGCGATTCCTCTTGGCTATAATAGCAATTTATCGGTCTTCCGCGGGTGTTGTAACACTTGGGCGACCGGCTACGGGCCTTCTGACTGTCTGTGCGGTTTGGAATTGTTTCCATAAACATGAAATTACAGAATGATGAACGAAGAAAAGAGCAACATCTGTGATCGACTCATGCTTCAATGCGCCCCACAGCACGCCAGCGCTCAGAATCTTCCATTAGTCTTCTGGAAGTCATAGAAACACGTATGTCTTGAAAACAAATTGTACGAAAGTTTTAAACACCTTCTATCAGCATTTACAACCAACTTCTGTAACCCTTCATAAAGATGGCTTCTTATAAGACTGCCTTTTTTGCCTATTTCTTGACATGAAAGCACGATTGGTTGTTACCTAACATATTTGCATACTTCCATCTACCGCAGACACTGTAAACATATCCGAACTCATTGCCCGCAATGTTTTGTAAAATTTCTACACTGAGGGCTGGGGGTTATGGAAAAATTTGGCTGCGGTAAGCAAGAACGACAAATTCATTGCTGAGTTGCACGAAGAGTTTCCAGACGACAATGTATGAGGCTTCCAACTGTGTGGTTATTGGAAATCCCGATTTAGAAAAGGCACAGTAAAGCTACGCATTAAACCCTAGCAGGCGTTTGAAACAGACACCCTACCGTCAATTTTTTTTTACCTGCCGTTATTTACAAAATATATACGACTGCGAATTATATTTGAATACATGTTACCTCCAAAAGTTGCATCTCTTGCATAAAGATTCGATGTGTCTTCATGTTGGCTGATAGTTTATTTTCGGCATAGCCTTATTGAAGTAAACCTAGCCATGAAACTTACCCATTATTTAATCATTACAAGCGATACTCCGATATATTATGTAAAGCACGAGGCCACAGAGCGAATTCTTTCTTGTACCCGCAACTACTAATATTGGAGATAAAAAGTAACGTCTACGTGTTAGGAGACAAAAGCAGGCATCAGAAGATCAAAAACTATGTTGCTGGTGTTACATTAAAAATGTAGCTTAAAATTTATCCACTACACTATCATCAGAATGATGGCGATTATTATTATTGACACATTAATGATGGCGATTCTATTAATCATTTCATTATTATTAGCTCATAAAAAGTGTTTTGTTAATTATCAGACAAACGACGTTTTTGCTCTTACACAAGACGTGTATTGATGACATCGGATAAGATTCATACGAAAAGAATTCTGAAATGACGAACCTCAAAGACATTATAAACATTTGAATAATTTTAGAACAGAAAGCGAGATCGTTATTCAAAGGCAGACTAATTTTCCCCTAGAGTTGAGACAAATCAAGTTTATAATTCTGTCTTAATACACATGAGCATTAGTTTATTCAAAATTTCGTCTTCACAGGAATAATTTGTAGCCTTCATCTTTTCGAATATTCCCATGAAAGCAGATCAAATTCTACCGGTTGCCACACATGTATATCCAGTTACTCACCATTCTATCTCTTTGATCAACCCTTGAACATGGGCAAGAACATTATATTCTCCATCATCCTAAATGCTTCCACTGAAATTCAAATGATTTGGGTTTGATACATTTGATTACAACAAAGAATATAAGGGTGATCTGCCTTATGGGAGGAATGCTTCCGTGGAGGACTTTCTAAGGGGAATTGATTCGCATTCACATGACACATGAGGAAATCCACAAAAATGTCCATACAGGCATCCCGTTTGGATATTCAAAATGGAATTTCGAAGGAGAATCTATAAATTGTTTGACATGTTTGTTGAACTTGAAGTCGCCTTGTGAGGGAGCAATATTTCTCTGGAAATAAGTTTAATCAGTTCTGGGAAAGGAAAAGCTGAAATGATTATAATAGGAAACATCTCGCGGAACATAACACATTTGATAAGAAGCCTTAGAAAGTGGATTTATTTACCAGAAATCTCAAAGTGACATGGATATGCTGATAAGTAAATGATCCTTATCCAAATGAATTTTCTGAAAGTCTGAAGCAAAGCTCCTCAAGAGGTCTCATTAGTCATATGCATTATTCACATACAGTTGGATTTTGTTTTTCTTAAATTGGTACTTGACTAAATTTTAACGAACTGCAAAAGAATTTCACCAAATCCTATGTGGTATTAACGACAACCATTTTGTAAAATAAATGCAAGTCCATTAAAGTTAGATGAATTATTAGGAACATTCTAAAAGTTCAGTAATGTTACCAATAAGGATGCGTGATTTCATCTTTTGTAAATCAATGCCTGTGTTCAGAGATTTACGCAAAAATTCCCGTTTCTGAATTTTCCTAAGAAAATTTACACAGAGGTTTTCCTAATCAAACTCAGGGATGATTTTGGTATAGAAAGAATAGTTTATTTTTAATTAAATCGTTGAGTAAATATATTCTCCATAAAAAATCTAAAAACGATTTCATCCTTGCATATTTAAATATATGAAAAAAAACTTTGTTAGCCTTTAAACAACTCGTTTCACTTGTAGGAATAGAGCTCCAGAATGAATAACATCAGAATGCATATTTAACATTATCAGTCGAATTTACCATATTACGCACGCTCAGCTGAGAACTTTTGAAGCACAGAGAATAAAGTTGATGCCAAAAGCTCTTAGGCTACTTAGTGAATATTGTCATGTTGATTATTTCTTTCTAGTATTTAGTTTTGCAGATCGATTTTTTTGTTAAATCTCATTTCTGTAGTCTATTGAAAAATAATATTTGACTGGCTACCTTCACAGCATTTGCTCATTAAATTGTCATTTTATTGCATTCTAATTGGCTAACACTGTTTCAGCTTAATTTAAATGTTTGTTGGCCTCCAATTTGTCCTTGTATGCAGATTTCGGTTTTGGTAACGTATGTCAAGCATTATAAAAAAACAGCAAGAAAATGTGTGTGTTGTTTGCGCGGCTGAAGGTCTCAAGGCAGCCTAAGCAAATACGGTATATGTTTATTAGATTGAAGCCTATTATTAAGCCTAAGTTATCTATGTACACAATAAAAATGGTTGTCTAAATGACTAAAGAGTTGCAAATATTAAAGTACTTTACTCTTATACAGTATTAATGTTTCAGCTAATGTGCCCTATTTTTTCATTCAAGTACATAAAAATACGTTAAATGTAAGATCCATACTTTCTATGAATCTTAATTTAAATATCAACAAAACATTGTTCCACAAGATTACAGTAACAATATTGTATACTTCAGTTTTCCCCAAAGATTAACTTTCGCCTAATGCGACTTTACAGTTACTTTCATCAAAATGAGATTCTTCAAAGATATCATTTTATGCATTAATGAGTAAAAATTCCTTTATTTTGTTTAGCATTTCCTGCAAATGCAATTAATAGCATTTCCGTATCTTATCAAATATATAACGATTTCTTTAGGAGAAATTCTGTTGAAAATTTAAATATTAGATTGCTAAAATAAGTTAGCACTATGGAGAGACTCAGATGCAACTATATTTAGTTTAATACAACAATATTTCATACTAACATTTATAATACGAATGATGTGACAACAGTTCACAGGTACGCTAATTGGCTTCCATCACAGAAGCTGCTAATTCGATAACCGTTTAAAGTAATATCATGGCACGAAAACATAGTCAAAATTTCCTGCATGAAATTAGTGAATAATTCTTCGTCAATAACTTAGATTCCCAGATATATTATTCAGAAATTTGAGCTTATTTGAAATACCTTGATATTTTCTCTAAAAGCAAATTGAAGTTAGAAATACACTGGTCATCAAAGTAAAACGATAATGAAGGAAATAAAACTAAACAGGTACTTAACGAAAAATTATTAATAGAATATTGTACAAAAGCATCAGTTGATATAAATTAGAGTGGTTGGCTGTTGATTATTCACAAAATTTTGAAATTAAAACCGAATTTATGGAAATTAGAAAATGATGGGAAAATTCCCCTCTTGTGGAAAAAAAGTTTTAATATAGTGTATGGTCGCATCGACAGATCTCACATCTTGGCTTTACCACAAGTCCTGTAGAACTACACAATACTCTAAAAGTTAACTTTAGCTCCTGGAGGATTTAAAGAGGAGGGTATCCTACACATGCTCAATCAGGTTCAAGTCGGGCGAGTAAGGTAGCCAGTCCATTTAAGTGATCTATTTGCAAGTATTCTGACATCACATATGTTTGATGAAGCCGAGCATTGTCATCCATTAGCAAAACAAAGTTTTAAGTCTATTTGAGAAAACAGTACCCCCAACTAGACTAACTTGGAGTTTCAATACCTCTCCACATCTCCGAGCGGTTACAGAACCTCCTTGAAAGGTATGCAACTCGGGGCTGCCATTTGTCCGAATTCCTCCCCAAATCATTAAACGCGGTAGCGGAAACTGAATATTTCACAGGCAAGTAAAAGCAAGCTGCGTGTTCCTTTCTGTCTCCAGATCAAAACACGTACAGAATCACTGTTCAGATTACATCTGGACTCGTCAGTAAACAATACTCAGGCCCAGTCGTCTTGGCTCCAGTGAACATTACGATGACACCAGTTTAAACGAGCCCTTCTGTAAGCTGGAGTGAGTGGGTTGCAAACCATTGGTATTCTGGCATACATTCCAGTTTCTCTGAGGCTTTGTACAGCAGTAGAACGGCTAATTCGAGTTCCTGTTTCAACCTGAAGATCTAAAACCGAATCTCTTGTAGCCGGTTAGCGATTTCTTTGAGCCGACAATGTCGGAAAACTATCTTCTGGTGCAGTTGTTGCTCTTTGACGCTCTTGACCAGGCTGTCTACCAACTGATCTTAAAAAGCTGCTTCAATCTCTTGAAATGACACCGAGAGCTGCTCAAATATTGGTCGACCTCCATTTGTATTTGATGTCCCTCGATTCTACCAATTATTCGCCACATTTGACCTTCATTTAAATGCCTTAAGCCATAACTACAGAATACTGATCACACTTAGAAAAACCACATTTACTTTTCTACAGATCGAAAATTAATCCATTGCGGACCACATTGTCAATCACCGGCGCAATATTTCCGGCGCTAACGTATGCGCGGAAATGCAGATTTGTTTAATGCAAATAATGCAGCATAATATATTGATTGCAACATTAACTTGGTCAGCGTATTTTTTATCGTTATCCTAGAATTTTGATGACCAGTGTATTAATTTATGTAGCAGTAAAATAATTTAGTGTTGCACACAATAGTTAAAACTAATTTACAGATTGCTAAAATAGACTTTTTAAAAAGTTATTCAGTAAATTATGTAATTCAAATAAAAGTAATTTTGTTGAAATCATGCATAAATATTTCAAACTCGGAGCGTACTAAAAAATTAGTTGCGTCCTGTCGATTAAAGTTAGGTTTTAAATAGGAAAATGAGATATTTGGTAAAGAAATGCCAATATGGACCAAAGTTCGTCCCTACAATATAATCTATTTACTTGCCAGAATTTTCTGCTTTTGCTTGATTATTCAGAGGTATTTTTCCTGTTCTGTGCTTTATTTCCTTCCTCCAAGTAGCAAGTTTAGTAATAATTTTTATATGAATTATTATGAAAGATTTAAGAATTTAAACAGAGTTGCTAATTTTTTGAAGTAAGAGTCTGCTTTAGTTCTTAAGTTGATGAAGGATAAAATGGAAACGTTTAGCAATATGATTAGAAAACTATATCCAAGAAATTGAATACTTTGCAATGAAAACTTCGGGTAAAGACACGGAAGTTTATTGATCTTATAGATAAGGTATAGTCAAATGTAGTCCATTCCGCCCACTTGGGGGCTGTTTAATCT
Source organism: Stegodyphus mimosarum (assembly GCA_000611955.2). Classification (NCBI taxonomy): domain Eukaryota; kingdom Metazoa; phylum Arthropoda; class Arachnida; order Araneae; family Eresidae; genus Stegodyphus; species Stegodyphus mimosarum. The sequence goes on from KK112080.1 coordinate 164,240, forward strand.
TTCATGATGGGTGACAGAGGTTTCTGTCCGATGAAGGTAAAGGAAGCTCGAAATACCCTCATTATCTATGGATGCGCACATGCATTTACGTGAACGTCTACTTCTCTACTTGGCAGTCCTCCCGCGCGCAGCGCTCTTGTTTCAATAAATTTATACGACCTTGTGGCTTCTCTTGGGACATTATTTGTGACTATAGTACGCATAATGAGGTTATCACGTCTAATAACGTGTGAGGCTAAAAGAAACTTTTCCGATAAACGAGTTTTCCTTCTACCATTAGAGGGTTCCCAGCAGAAGTAGTTTCGCTGAAACGAATGCTCCAGCTATCCACGAGGAATGTTTTACGTTACTTTAGTGAATGACTAGCTTGAAACTTTATCTCACAAGTTTTTCTATAAAGCTGTTTTTCGCACGAGTCAAAGCTAAAATTGCGGGAGATGTTTCTTCCGAATGTGCTGTTAAGGGTAGGTAATTGATGCGATACTGATTTTACGAGGGCGGGGTGTCATCACTCACCCCTTCGATTTGAGTTTTGATTTGAGTTTGTCACGTTGGGGCTAGTACCTAGTTAAATTTGTCAGATGCTTAAAAACGTATAATTTATGTATTGTAATCCATGCTTCAAGAAATACACTCGTGGCGTGGCTATTTAGCAGAATATTTGAACATGGAATCCATTGAACATGCTGCAAATAAACAACTTCTAATGTTTACTATGACAAAGCATTATCGAATGAAGCAATGAAACCAAGCAAATTTCGAGAACGCCTTGCTACAAAGCATCAAAAAGAGAAGAACAAGCTCTGAATATTTTTAAAGAAAAAACATTTCAAAACAGTTTAATAAATCATTGAAGAAACACTATTCCATTAACAAAAATAGAGTAACAGCTTCTAATCTCGTGTCACAGTCGCAAAAGTGGTGAAAGATACTTACATACTGGAAAAACAATCCTTGAGAAAATTTAATACACTCTTTAAAACAATTTCTCAACTATAAGGCCTCAGGGTATAACTCAAGCTTCACAAATATTGCGTTTAAGTGGTAGGCACAGTAAAACGACGAGCTGAAGAAATCGCAGTTAACATTAAAAAATTGTCCAAAACTTACATATGCAACTGGACGAGTCAATAATAGCAGATAATGTTTTATTGATGAAATATGTACATTATTTTGATGCAAATGCACAAGAAATATCCTTAATAAATATGTATTATAGGTCCCAGAGATTTATCAACACTTAATGCTGTAAAACCACTTTAAAACTCTCCTGGCAAATATTGTTGTATGCACTATTGATGAAACAACGTAAATGGTAGGCCGAAATCGTAGATTGTTTGTTTGGAGATAAATTGCCAAGTGACTTTTTCACTGTATGGTGTATACACAACATCTCATAATAACAAAACATTTAAATACAAATTTCCATTCATCAATAAGTAATTAAAGCTGTAAACAAAATCAAATCCATTACCAAACATGATTATGTTTCGATAGTTAAGTCACAACAATAATTTTTTCTTTTATATATAGAGCCTTGACGCTGTGAAAGAGCACATGCTTTTATCAATTTTTTAGCATTTCATGATTGTGTTACAATTTTCTGCAGAATTAATGAGAACAATCTTTGTTAAGAATTAAAACGATAAAGAATGTTTTATTAGGCAGACCTTTTTAATGAAATTAATTTGCAATTTCAGAGAGCCAATAAAACTTATCAGTTGGAAAAATATCATTTACCTCTAAACTTTATATTCTTTATAATAATCTGTTGAAGTCTGAAATTCTTGAGTCTCCTGAACAGTCATTTGTAAACATGATGCAACTCCAGAAGAGACAAAGGTTCAATGGTCACACTATTGAATTTAATTTAGATATGGAAAAACCATTTGAAGGTATTTGAAACTTGAAAGTGCATAACTATATAAAAAAATTCCACAGTAAATAATGCTAAGGTTGAAGTTACTTGCCAAGAACAACTATAAAAATTTAAATTGTGAACACAGTAAAATTTTAATAGTGATGAATACTGAAACCTTCAGCTAAATAAAAGAATGCCTGCATTATATTCAAATACGTGGGAAATCATTTTTAATTTATTGATAATTCCCCCCCATATCTCAAAGAATTAAATTTGAATACCGTTAATCATATGCCACACAGAGGAACAGCCTGGTTACCTCCAAACAGATTAATTCCTTAGGAAAATTGAACTAGACATCAAATATTTAATCTCGCAGCATCCGTCCCAAGGATTCCATTAATTGAGATTTTTAGATTTAATTTCCATTTTCTCCAAGTTAAGCCTTTTTTGTTATTTAAAAAATATTATGTCTATTATAAATATATGTAAAATAAATGCATAAATTTAACTATGTATTTTTTACAAAACCTATACTACTCAAAAAATTTTGTAGCTACGCTAAATTAACTGAAAATCTGTGGGAGATAAAGAAATGTTTCTGCCTATGAAGTGGGCATTAGATATAAAAATGTAGACTGCTCCCGATACAGATTATAGGGGCGTGGAGAATGAAAACTCTAGCCAATTTCTTGAACGAACTTATTGCCCTAAAGAACTGGCTAGTATAATGTAGCTTTTAGTGTTATTTATTTCAACTACTGAAATGTTTCACATGGTTTACAGAAAACGAAAAGTTAAAATTAGTTGCAAAAAACTTAGTTCTGTCGAACTATCCATCTTAACAAATATAATGTTTTTTAGCTTCATCAAAATGATATCAACATTCAAGGAGGTTAGGTTACTGAAATAGGCCATTCAAGTAATGCTATATATCATGTAGGAACTTAGAATAAATATTAAGAGCGATTTTAGTTATTTATGATTGGACATCAAATCACTTGCGACTAGCAATAAAAATGAAAAAATGTAAATTAGTCCATTATTCAAGAAGAGATGGAAAGAACAGTCTGCACCTTTATCTGAATCTGGATATGAATTCATTTTAACATAGGAATAATACATTACTGAACTATTAAAAATTTTGAAACACCTTGTTTATATATTCTTGTGTGCAAAAAATTAAGAATTTGTGAATTATTTTTACAAAAAGTGTTGAACCAAAGGTTCTACTTATGCAGTCGAAGAATCCTGCAAATATTCAGAATCGAATACATAAGCGTACAGGTAAGTATTTGCAAAGTTATCACTGTGGAGCGCACTAAGAATGTGGCGATTTGTGTGCTAGTACTAAGACAGTGCTCTTCACAAAAGTTGGATAAATTTTATAAGGTGTCAGGTAAAATGAGTACGAACGAATAACGAAATGAGATGGAGAATTGCTGGTAGACTGGAAGCAGGAAAATCACAAGCATGCGTAGCTACAGAGCTCAACGTAACACCCAGTATCATCTGCCATTAATGGAAAGTTTCAGAGCACTGGATCCTTATCGAGAAAACCTGGTAAAGTTTGACAAAGATCCGCAATGATGAATGAAGATGGTTATTTGGCACTTTCAGCGCAGCGACACAGGACTGGCGTGAGCTCTATGCCAGAAGATCGGCTGCTTGCGTCCCACTCACTCCAGCACAGAGTGCATTTACCATGGTTCAGACAACATGCGCCTTGGACCAGACTTCAGTGGAGCACAGTGCTTTTTTTACAGATGAGTCGAGATTTAGACTGACGTTAATTCTTGACATATCTATACTTGGAGTGAGTCTAGAAAACGATACCCACCCTCCCTGAACAGGGAGATACGGTAGTGGAAATATAATGGGCTGGGAAGACCTTATGCTGGACGGGGACACATCCCTGCATGTGTTTGACTGCTTCCCAGGTATAGAGAGGAGATTGCAATGCCTTACATTCGCCTTTTCAGAGACGCAGTTGGTCCTGTGAATGAACGAGAATGCTCATCCATATAGGATTCTTTCTAGTCAATGATTATCTGGGAATTGAGGATATTCGTCGCATGGATTTTCCAGCCAGACCTTTTGCCCTTAACTCTATACAACATATGTGGGATGCTCTCAGAAGGGCAACTTCATCTCGCTATTCTCCTCGAAAAGCCATCCTGGAATTTAAAACCACCTTGCTGCAAAAGTGGGATCAGCTGCCTCCTGTTAAGTATGCAGTCACGCTGCGTGACTTCTCCGCCTATAATAGGCGACTATACTCCATATTAGTCTCATTTTTATTTCGATATCAGAACGCGGATTTTGGATATCTGTGCACAATAAGCATTACCGATAATTTTTCTTACATAAAATTACTTTTGAATGGTACATCTCTCTGCTATAAATGCATATTCATACCAAAGTTCATTAAAATATATCCCTTAGTTTGTGAAATTCTATATAATGTGCAAATTTTCTAAATTTTGCACACAAGTGTAATGTGCGTACAACTTAGCATATTAAAAGGAATTTATTGCTTAAAAATATTATTCATTACTGTAAAGATGTTTAAATAGTAAATGGCATACATTTTTTTTTTAAATATGATCCCTTTTTTTAAATAGGATCCATGGAAGGACGGAAATCAAATTGCTACCAGGCAGACTAAATTCTTATGAAGGTTCAGATGTTAATATTGATTAATTAAAAGAGTACTTTGGCAACTGAGTTTTATCTCCAGTATATGACAAAAAAAGTAGAAGAGGTGGGTTTGTTGAAGCATTGCACTTTTATGAGATCGCCAATGGAACATTAATGGGTTAGCTGCTTTTTAACATATTCAGTATTGTTGCTAACAGGCCTGTCTATACACAGAAAAAGTTGCTCAGCGACGTAATAAAGTCTTCCTCACTTTCTTGTTGCCAAACTTGTACCATATTATTGCAAATTGTCCCATATCATCTACACTGGGTGATTTTTTTTGTAAGTTGCTGTGAACTATTAAGGTAAGCAGATGTGTTTTACATCAAATGGGCATTCTCTATCGGCTCGCAGCCTTTATTTTTCAGGGCTTAATTTTAAAATTTTAATAATAAATACATTAATAATAAACAGGAAACTTAATAGCACTTTGAAAATAACAGTGACAAATTCCCAATATAAAGGCAAAATACATGAAATAAAAACTGTAAATTAAAAATAAAGCAGGAAAGGAAAGCAACTGAAAAAATGAAGCTATTGCGTCTTACATAGCCATAAAATAGAACATACACTGCTGATTATTCGATTTACAACAAAACGTACACTTTAACTACATGAAAAGGAAAAAGCAAATTCTATCACTATTCTCAAATAATGTAAAAATGTAATTATATTTAAATACCATATATGAAATTACGCAAATTGCATAAAAACTATTTTACGCTTAATGATAAAATATACGTTACATGCAAATTATTCCATAACTTTATCAATAGAACTTTGTTAATAACAATGTTACATTTGTTTTTGAAGGAAAAATAAAATAGCTCAGTTTGCTTCGAACTCGCAGCCGAATGGTCCAGTCAAAATTTAACATATCAATTACTGCGCCAAGCTACTCAGCTAGCTAGATAGTGAAAGGAACAAAAAATCAGCATCAGAACTATGATCAGGTACAAACAGCATATAAATTAGGCCTTTCTTATTTTTCAGACTTCTCTAAAAATATAGTAATCTCCTTAAACAAGAAAAATGCTCAAGGAGATTTAGTTAATGTGGTAAAAATACCCACCTCTTTGTATCTTATGAGAACTCATTTGTATCAAGGTGAAAATATTGTAATTTATAAAGAAAGCAATCTGATATTATAATCCCTAGCAAATGTATCATAAATAACAATAAAAATACTAAGAATTCCAAAGATTTCAGGCAAATTAAAGATTTATTTAGTAAGCAAAATGCATATTCAGTAGCCGTTGCTACTCATCGAACACATGACTTCCATACTCAATTTCACTGGCTGCCACAAAATAAAAGTCTCCAGGAACATTGTTTCATGTCATAGTAAATGATAATGACTCCTGGCGCAGGCGACGAAGATATGTATCTGACGCACCAGCGCTGTTTTCCCATGCAGATGGTTGGGCATAGATGCATCAAACGCGACAGATACTTTTTTGGATGGATTGTATACTTTGTATATATACTTCTTCGGATACTTCGGCCGATACGTTTTCGAATATGTCTCCATATGGACGAGCCTTAAGAGTCATTTGTGTCATGCATTTTCAAATGACTTACCTGACCAAGTTGCCTTTATTCAACATCGAATTAAGCAAGCAACTAATATCCGTTGTGTGGGTTTCATTGACTGTCGGGTTCGAAATTAACACTATGGATATTGGTTGTTTTGCTGCTGTATAACACATGTGCTATGCTGGAAGATACCAAACATGGATTTAAAACGCAAGTGCCAATAATGTTCAAGAGATTAATTATCAGTTTGATCAATTTGTCATTCTTTGTTTCCTGCCTGGCAAAATGGTATTTTAAGGCATTTCATAACATAAAACTTGACGTTGAAATTGAGTCTCAGTACAAGCAAAGTTAATGTTCAATATTAATAATTAACACTTATTTTGACTTTATTTTAAATACAAGTATTACATTCATACTTTTGCCATTTTTATATGTCATATATATATCATTTCTACTTATTTCATTGAGGTTGTGGCCATCTTTACTGCCCCTTTTTTTAGCATCGTCTCTCCCGCCCTCGAGCGAACGCTTCAGTGCTACGCTTCTCGGCCAAGAGGATATGAGACTTTAGGTCGACATATTAGAAGACAAAATTTAAATAACATATGCAAAAATCTAAATATTTTGAAGAGAAGCGAATTTTATAGGCATTTTTCCATGTTAGGCTAAGTTGTAAAATGCACTGTGGCATACGGTAACGCTTAGTGCTCCAAAGTCATGGGTACATAGAACTTCATTCTCTTGATGTTGCGAGTGAAGAGGTTAAGAGACTGAGCACCTTCTTTGGTTTGGCTTTGTTGTATGAAGTAAAGTATTGTAATCATAGAAAATTTTGGTTATAAGATTTCAATGGAAGTATGCATTCTGACCATTCCAGAATCCATTTTGATTTATTTTTGTATGACGTCTGTACATATGGACAGAATAAAGGACTATTACAAAATGGATTGCAAAGTGGATTTTTTCGCGACGTCTGTACATACACACACACACACACACATATCCAATAAATTAAAAAACCTCAAAGACTTGAAAGTTTTGTATATGAAACTGCTGAAATATCTAGTAACCGCTGCTTTTTAAATCAGCTGTATCAAATGTGTGTATATAATCCACTCCTTTTACCCGGTTCAAAACTCCTTAGTTCTGCAAGCATTGCTCGAAATCTGTTTCAAAAGACTGGGAAAACTTTAAAAAAATTTTGTTGCTAAATGGGTAACATTACAAAGTTACAAAGTACATCATTTTAGACAGTAAAGTTGCAAGTTTTTTTTTAACAACATTCATTTTACAAACACTTTATGTGGGAACCATGTGTGATCCTACAAACGTTGATGCGGTAATCTAACACTTGCCATACACAGCACAAAGTGTTTTCCAAGACATGGCTGCTACTTGTTTAATTTTCCTTTTCACTTCTATAACATCGCCTGGAAGTGGAGGAACATAAACAACGTCCATAAAAAGAAATCAAAAGCGGGGAACTAGGCCATTTTATCGGACGGTGGTCTCACTCCACCATGACCAATCGAACGATAATTTGTTCTGTGTTCAGATATAAAAGCATAGTCATTGTCCTGCAATGCACAGCAAAACTGGAATCGCTATCTTTGTTCTTAGGATAAAACTTTTGCACTAACTAGTTTATACGGTTTCATGTTTAAATGTTTATGCAAAACACGTCACAGTCTTCATTGACATTTCTAACTCTTATGAAGCTCGGAAGACACTTTTTGCCATGTATGGCAAGAGTTCAACTATTGTGTGGACGTTTTTAGGATCACACATGGTTCCAACATAGTGTTTGTATAACGAGTGTTGTTGAAAAAGCTTACAACTTTACTTTTTAAAATATGCACTTAGTTACTTTGTAATGCTATTCGCTCGGCTACAAAAATTTTTCATAAGTGTTCCCGAAGTTTTGAAACACACTGTACTTCTAGTTACAGAAGTATTTTAAGTGACAAAAATATTCATGTTTTGGCAATATGAAATAAAAAAAATTAATTTTCAAATAAAGAAATCGAACTTTTAATGTGGTATCTCGGGGACCTTTACTTTTATCTAGGAAGTTTTATACTTGTTCTACAAAAATAAAATAAGAAGTTTGACTCTCATACAGAATAAAGGACTTTATTTGTGAAAGGACTGTAAAATGAATTCAAAATACTTTTGCGATGTCTGTACATAGTATGCATCTCGCACAACTCGATAATGATTTGCCGTAGAGCATTCAAATTATGTATACGAGAGAGATATGCACCTTCCCCCTTTCTTATGGCAAAGCATATGAGGGCTATCTGCCTAAGAGAAGCATCTTCGATTCTGGCTTGAGAAGCTCTGAAGGCTGAAGTTTGTTTTGGATGCTATTATGCATAATGAAAGATTCCAGTCTTGATATTTAAAACAAAACTTTACTGAAGCATTCTTTAATTGCAACCTGGAAAAATGCAGTGCTTACGATATGTTTCAATGTGAGAGTTCAGATGGAAACTTCTACAAGAACTATTGATGCCAGCATACATTAAATACACCTCACCACCCAGTTCTATATATTCAGACAAATATGCAAATTATATACTAATGAAGGTACAGATGAATTTTTCTTAACTTTTATATTAAGAAACGAATGGTTAATTCAGGTGACCTGCGTTATTTATATGTCAGATGTTTCTGGAATATTTAAATTATTCTGAAGCTTAGCTTCTATATCAGTTCATATCAAGAAGTCAAAACAAAAAGTTTAATCTGAATTATTTGTAACATTTGTAAATTTACATGTTTATTATTTATACAACTTCCTTCGTTACAAGCTTAAGAATCAAAATTTTATGTATGTTAAAAGCTGCATTATGTCCAAAGGATTGAATTAACTTTTGATCTGTGTACCTTAATTTTTCCTGTATAACACATCAATACGTATGACAGAAGTTTGAAATAAATATTTTACAAACTGATAATATCAGCTATGTTATTCTAATTCAGAAGGTTAAAGTTGATCAGTTTTTGGAAACAAAATTCTTTATAATTATATTCTTAGTCAAAAACAAAGCAATCACTTAAATTTTGTTAACAGGCAAGATATATCTAGATAATTCCGGTCAACAATCAGTTGCAGTAAAGATCACAGCATACACAATGCAACTGCTACGTGTTGCTGCATATTTATTACCATTTTGTCCAAAGCCATACATGAACTCAGGTACTTGGCTTACATGAAACTTTAGAAAACGAAATTTCAGTTTAGATTATCATTCATCATTTTCTTTTACAATACAGAGTAACACCCACATTTATTTGAAATATACACGCCATTGCCCTATTTAGAGTGAGCTGAAGGGGCTGCAACTGTTTAAACGTCAATAAGTTGACAGTGTAACATCTTAAATTTTGAATTTTTAGATTTTTACTCGCATTAAAAACGAAGATTGACTTCTGATCTTCTAAGAGCTATTAATAGATAGATAAGATCTTCAATATTCATATGCAGTGAATGTTAAAATTTCCATTAAAGTAATTAAATCCAGGTCTATAGAAGCTAATTTTTCTGTATCTGTTATAGCAATATCAGATTCTTTAAAGGCTAGTCAGTTACATTAAAAGGTTTGTCAGCATATTTACCATATACTTCAACAATTCAGAAAATTACAATTCTTGTACATATTCTTTTAGCAAAAGCTTAAGGAAGTTTTACCCCAAATTTGAATATGTAAGTTAGGAACGATTCTTTTAAAAAACTCAAATAAATTCAAATTTTCATTAATTAATAATCATCATAGAAACACTTCAGGAATAAATATAAGTTTTCAAAGACAAAAAACGGACAATAAATATTTTCTTGAAGAAAATGAAAGTTTCAGAATTTGATACCGGTCCCTTTTGCATGTGATAAAAATCGTGCTCTTAATTTATTTGTGCAACCGATGAAAGAAAAATTTGGGTGCAAAATAAATCTAAATAAAACAATAACATGCACATACAATGCTAAATACAAGACTGTTTAAATCGCTGGAACTGTCAGTGTCAGGGTGCATACGAAACCAAAAACAACGAAAATAACATTGAAATCAGGATAAAAACATACCCAGAAAGGCACTAAAAAAGGTTACAAACCTGCTGAGTTTTGCTGTGTCAGACCTAGAGAAAAATAAACCTTCTTTTAATAATGTGGCATCAAACCAAAGAATAAAGAAACAATCATAAACACAAAATTAAAAAAATCATTCCAAAATTATATTTGACAGTTCCACAGCACTTTGCCGATAAAATAATAAAACAATACTGATCGAATTTTACTTAAATAAAGCATCGTAAATAAATCAAAGTTACAAAATATCAAAAAAGCGAAATAAAAATGTCTATGGTATTTGGGAAAAATTTGTGCTTACACCAGTTATATTTCCTTTGTTGATAACCTAGCTGAAAAAAATACAAGTAGAAAAATTCAAAAAATTAATTCTTATTTACATATGAAGTTCGATCATCAGGTATTAGAATAATAAATATGTAAGGAAGCACAAATATAAGAGTATAGAAATGACTTCAGAACATTTTTCTCCAGTTTTAAAATGAGAACGGATTGTAAATTTTACACTCAAATTTCTAAAAATTAGCATATTTTCGGATTCTAAGCTATTAAACCATGTAATTATTTGTTACACCCAATTCAAGAAAATGATTTAATTGATATTTGTCAGATCCATTTTTTTTTACAAGTAACATTTTCATTTGTTCAATAAAACCTGAAACCTCAAAGAATCACCTTAAGAAAAACTGAGCACGTAAATGTCTTTTCAGTTTATTCATTGGACAGATTTAAAAATTTAGAATTCCTCAAAAAGAAATTTAGGTAGCTTAAGAATGCGAACCGAAGATAATGCTTTTGCATATATGTTTTTATGAGATATTATGAAGAATTCTAATCTATATACAAAATGCATGGGGAAAACTATGAAACCAGTTACGCATCCAGCATCTTCTGTTATTAGAGATTGAACTTAAGGCATGACCTCCAACTACTTACAAACCGATGATTTAGGACAGAAGAGATCCCTTTAATAATTCAGCTGACATAATAAATAACTGAGAAAGGAATTTAGATTCCAAAGGCTAATATCAAACAGTATGCGAATTAAGCAGAATGATATTTGAAAAGTAAATCACATTAGTTAAATTTTATTTAATGTAATTATTCTTAAACTTGCTGGCTTAATTATAGCAAAATAAGCAGATCTATTTTCTTACAAAATTCAGTTGAGCGTTAAAAAATATACATATTTTATGATTATCATTTCTTCGTGAAAAGTTTTAAAACAAAGCAAACATTTTATCTCTAATGAGGGGCTGAACATTTGTCTTAAACGAATCAGTCAAATTTTCAATTAAAAATCATTCATATGATTAATTTATAAGTTTAAATCCAAATACAAATCCCAAAATCGCCATCCAAATACAAATTCAGCAGAGCTATCAGAGTTCTTTTATGGAAAAATGATCAATTAGCTCCAAGGTATTTTGTTACATTCATTTATAAATTTGCAAAAGGAATCAGTTTCTCAAAATTTGTTAACTTTTAAGATTAACTCAAAAACTAAATTACAAATACATTTCTTCTTACTAGTAAACATTTTGTTTAAACCCTACCTAACAAAATTTAAATGCAACTTTCAGTTTCAAATACTGTTCCTGAGAATTATAAAAACCTGAAGGTAAAAATTAAAATTTATGTATTAAAGGAGTTCAACAGAAAGTTTCAGTTTCTGTAACTATTATAAAGCAAAGAAATGAATTTTTCTCAATCCAGCCAAGAGTCAAAACTTTACAATGAGTGCCAAAAACTGACACAGAAAGACCTTTATATTCAAATAATATTTTCTTTTAAAAATGTATTATGACTATAAAACTTCCAGCGAACAATGTGTTGATTACCAAGGAAGAAAAAGACTATGAATACAATTACCATCAGCGGCAAGAATCATTTTACGTGATAAGGATACAACATTATGTCATGAAACATCAATATAAAACACTAAAGCATCAAGTCATCACAAGGATTTTGACCCTTGTGATAAACCATATCCGATGCCCAATTAAGAGTACCTCTGGTAAATGCAACACAATGACAGATGCAACTCTGAGCAATGACTTGAATAACCAGCTGTGATTAGTTTCATTTCAACGTGTATATGGCAAATAGAGAAACCTTTCGAGTATCCACCAAACCCATATTTCAACGTTACGGAACTACTACCACCTACAGAAGAGTACAGATTATGAGGGCTTCGTAATGTTCTGATAGAATTCATTCAAAGGGAAATAGGTCTACAAATGTTTTTACCATTGGGTGAATGTTACAGGCCAAACTTTTCTGACGAGTTGAATTGTTGATTCTCTACATTAATTTCGACAGGTTTCGATTCTTTTAACTGGATTGACAGTATCCAGCCGCATAAATACCATATGAAACTAGAATCTTGCTATAGTCACATCACAAAATTATGGAGTACAAGAGATGTATAAAGCGCACTGTTGAACTCTGAAATCCTACATGCCTGGAATATTCTTCCAGACTCCTCTGTAAGAAATAGGATTGTCACTACCTAGAAAATACTACCATATACTCGTGGATCGCTTTTCCTGTTCTGTATTCCGATGATGGACCTATTTAGCATCAGGATGGTATACCAATTTATCACCTCAGGTGTACATAAAATTCTTAAATAAAAATATTTTACTGTACCTTTCCTTCGTAACCAATTGATTAGTCATTTAATCTGAAGAAATTTTATTGAATTCATGTTAAACAATCATACTGGAATTATGGTGATGTCATTTTCAAGCCGCACACAAATAACATAGTATAGCACATTTTTTCTATTAATGTCTACAGGCTATGTACCATATCCAATAAATATATGTAATTCAAATAATACAGTGCAGATGCGCTATAAACATTTCCTGGAAAAGTATATAAGGAATCTGAATATATAAAGCTGTGAGAGTGCCTATGATTTCATCCCGCACCAACTCTTTAATCATCAGTGATATTAAGAATGAAATACATTTTCACAGTTAAAACTGCATAACTAAAATTCATTGTGCAATGGAAAACGTAAGAGACCAAGATTTACTTTGAAGTTAAAATTATTTGTATGAAATCGTGAAATGAGCAAGCTCTTCTTACAACAATAACAGATTGTTTTTCTGGTCATGCGAATCCGCTAAAGTGCATGATTTCGTAACATTTTTAGAGAAATTCTGACTGCTGTTTTAGTAAATAAAAATATCCCAACGACGGAATTTGCATCCAGGAAAACTCGTTCAACTTTATTTACTGCATATGAAAAATGCATCGAGAGTCACCATACGAGAAATGTTTGTGGCCACTTACAAAATGCTCTCAAGTGTTATGCAATAGGCTTGTTAAACATGTTTACATCCTCTTAAGATCCATGTGGACAAAAACATGTAAATTGCCCGAAGTTTTATGTGTTGTTGCACCATTATTTCATCCAAATATACCTATACTTTCCTCCTTAGAGTACATGCCGTCGAATCTGAAGGCTTACCACAATATCCAAACTGATATAAAAGGCCTGTTAGGCCAATATATGTTTTGTCTGTTTGGATACAAATGACACTTTATGTACTAAAAATACTAAAGTGACTGAAGTAACTTGTACAGCAAGCTTTCCTCTTGAGTCATATGGCACTTAAAATCCCTTTTCTGCAACTTAAAGAGCAATACTAGTTAAAATGGTAAACTATACATTAATAACAGCTATGCCTAAGAATAATCTTTTCTTGTTATAACTGTAAAAGAAAATCATGAAAATTTTGCTTTAAATATGGAAAAGTACTTTCTGACCAGTTTTTAAACGCCTGTTAAGAGACCGCCGAGTTGGACCAACAGATATTCAGAACAGCTGTCTAACATTAAATTCTAAATATTCCTATAATTTATAGAAAACGCGCACCGAAGTTGAGAAGTTATTTATTCGCCAAGACAGTTTAAAATCCAGAGTCATTTTAACAAATGTGCTATATTTAACACTCAAAAATAAATACGGTCATAAAGTAAAATCGGAAAGCACGGCGAAAGTTACCTGTGATGTTATCGCAGAGAATACGGGAGGTGATGATGCGTCCATAAGGGGTAAAAAGCCCCTCTAAATCCTGCTGCGTCATGGACTTGGGGAGGCCGCTTACGTAAAGATTAGCTCCCTTTATTGCTTCGCTGCTTGGCCGCGCATACGAAACCTGGAAAGAAAAATGTAAGGAAATCATGAAGTATGATTTAATGTTTCTCAAGAGTTTTCAACGGCAAATGTTAGCTCTTCAAATATGCGAAATTTCTCTACGTATCAATAACAATATTACTTGTTTTGACTACATTTGTATGTTACTTGCACCAAATACCTAATTATAATAATCCGTACCAGGAAAGACAGAGGGATGTACTTTTATCAAATTCAAAATGGTAAATAAGTTGAACAGTACCTTCATGCTTTTAACGTAAGTTGTCTGTGTAACACATGCAATTACTAAAGCAAATATATGTGAATATATATATATATATACACACCTTGCATTCAGAATTTAGATGTTTGTGTACATAGATGTTATGAAATAATTATTAAATATATCTGTAGAAATATACGGATTTTTCTAGACATACATATAAACACACTATACATGTTACAAAGATCAGATTTACCAAATGATAGAAAATATTTTGGGTTCAGAAAGTTATTTTTCATAATACCGTTATTAATTATACGTTTTAAAGTTAATAATTCTGTGAAGCAATTTGAAACAAACTATGCTGAATTTTATCACACTGAAACAGAAGCAAGACTCACCTTGACATACTTTATAAATGTCTAATGCACCCAAAGTTGTTGATGCGGTAAAAGCTTGTGATAATCTGCGGCCTATCACGATTGACCAAAGTCAGAGTTCAGAGCGTTGCGAAGATGGTGGAAGCAAAAAGAGTATCCCTAACAAACTTCCACAAGGAAAATTTACATGGAATTAAACGCGGAGACAGGGTTGGTCACTGAGATAGCATGTTATTTTCGTCCTGCAAGTCCTAACCAACTTTGGGTTAATGTTCATTGGAATTTGATCATGTCCTTGTGGGAAATCTTAAAATATTCTCGAAACAGCCTCTGCAATAATGACCAAAACATATGCCTTATTTAACCCTTGATTAATAACGGGACATATGTCCCACTAAAAGTTAAAGAAATTACTGCTGGGTTAAAAAGTACTTAGAAACTCTACTGTAACGTATCCTAGTTGCAGAATCAAACCAGTTGTGCATGTTTAATTTTTTGTTAACCCAGTTGGCGCTAAATATTTTCCCACCAAATGCCATTAACATTTTTTTTTTAAATTCGTAGTCAAAAGGTTGAAGAGATGGTCATAACCATTTTCATTTAACTATATAATCACCAATTATCTACCGAATCACCCATCACGCCCAAGTAAATACTTCCAATCACGCGCAAGTCTGCAGCACCTAGCAAAAGTGAGTGGGGCATTAAGTACTTGTGAAATGCATAAAAACTATTCACCATTTAAGAATAGTAAAATCCAGTGTTCATTGCATAGTTTATTATGCATTTTTAGAATTTCATGCCCTGCATTTGCGAATATAACCTGGAAAATATACATTGAAGAATTCGAACAATTTTTAGTCGAGTCCTACAGCTAAGATGCATTGAAATGGTGGAAGTATGTATGGGATCTAAATGATTTTTAGTATTCCTAATGACAAGCACTGCTATAACCTATCAAAAGACAGAATAATAAAAATTTCACCAAGCCCTAAAGATATCGGATTAAAAACCTGATCATAAGTGGCACCGTACAACCATGAACTGAGATATATCTAACTCAGCTCTTACATGAGCCATAAATCCAGTTATATGAAATGAGGTACCTCCATCACTTATGTCTTAAAATTTAGATTCATTTTAATTAGCATGAATAATTATATGAATGTATTTTTGCAAATTTAAAGAGTAAAGCACGTAAGTGCTAATAGCTTAAGGAAATGGATACCCTTATGAAGGCCTTTCTGCAGTAAACTACCACGTTATCACTTTATACTCCAAAAAATTACGCTAATAATCATGAAGATGTCGCAATCATTCACAAGTCACATATATCATTCACCAAAATTCAAATACAGATTGAATTATACAAGTGTTCAACAGATCCACGTAGCTGCTTATGGGCTCAATATAGTCTTCTGATACACATTCATCATTTAATTCAATAACATGCCACTATGTATCATTTCGTGGAAAGCTAGCTTATACATTAAAAGTCAGTGTTAGGCATAGCTCTTTTGTCTTATTCGCTTATGAATCATTACTTAGGCGAACCATTCGCTTTACAAATGTTTAAACATCGTGGCAATGCTAAGGCTATTAATACTTTCTCCATCTTCATAGTAAATTTCAATAAGATTATTAGCTCCGTTTTTACGCGTTGTGTATATAGAAATTTTCTTGCTTTACCCTTCGCTGAAATGGCTTGCATGCTAAGGCACTTAAAATTTTCATTGCATAATTTTTTCGAAATACAGCGGTGGCCATTTTATTCGGTAAAGGTTTATTTGATTACGCCAAAACAGGATGCACAAGCATATGGCCACTGCAAGCTTTAACCCGTCTTTGGATTTGCTCCAAGGCAAGTGGCGGTGTATTCTGAATAAGAGCTTGGATGTGATGCCGTTTAACGAGGATGGTGAGTATGGTTTGGGCAGAAAATGAGACAAGTCAAATTTCTGTGGAGCCAACTGGAGCAAACTGAAAAACGAACTATTGACGTAGAAGCTACAGCATAGGAGTGGTAGAGAATACACGTTATGCAAATACAAACAAATTGATAAAATTTGCAAATGAAAGACACACAAAATAGAAGTAATGAAAATAAACATTTACCGAATATGTACAAAGTGGTATATGCAAAGTCCTTTTCCGCTTTGTTAGGAATTATGAAGTCTAACTTCATCGTTGAAAAACGTGGAAAGGTGGATTTCAAAAATGCATTAATAGACTAGCAAGCTCGTTTGTAAAAAATTGTGCGAGGTGTCCTGAATGACTTCAGTTGTTGGATCATAATTTGGCAATTTGGTAACAAAATATGAATTTTAGTTTATCACTTCGGTGGAAAAAATTATGAGAACTCGTTATAATAGTCTTGAGCATGCGGAAGTACATATTTTTCATATACGTTTTGGGTGCCGTATCGCAAATTGGTTCTCTATAAAACAATACTAGACGTATACAGGAAACGTATAGGATTGTTTTTACTTTTATATGGAGCTTAGATCTTCGTCCTATTAGGCTGTATATGTCTATGTATGTGGCATTTGCTTTGTTTAATGCATATATGGCGTGTTCTTTGAAGTTCAGCGGCTCATCCAAGATGATTCCTATATATTTGGTACAGCTAGCTGTTGGGAGCAGTCGATCATCAATTTGTAAATTAAGCTCGACTTGTTGATTTTTGCAATATCTTTCGAAAAATGCGACAGAACGTTTTGCATTTAGTTTGGACTTTCCATAGTTTGCACTAATGTGTTTTCCAGACTGCAGGCGTTCAACTGCACATTGGAGAATAATTGATCTGAAAGCACTCCAGAGTTCTGGCTTAAGAGGAATGATAGTTTCTAAAAGAAACAAGTTATTCACGTTATGCGGAGAGAAAGCCACAAAAAACGTCAATGCAATCGGTCTGATCGCTGGGACTTAACCCTGGATCAAACTACCTTTGTTCAACTGTCTTCGCTGGATCATTAGTCTGTGTTTAACGGGGAAAGTACTTCTTTACAGTATAAATGCTCTTTGAAATGAAAGAAAAATTCATTCTGTTATATGCATTGGTATGTCGCATTTCAGTAAATTTTAGCTTAAAGAAAAAGATTACTCAACCATTAGGGCGGCCTTTTGTTCCAGTTAGTCCGGAGGTACGGATTTATTTCTATTGCAGTTAATAGTCTGCAAAGAGCCTGATAAAAATTATATAAGAACCACTTCAGATCTTTTTGTACGGCTTCGGGCAAGTTTTAAATGCTTTTTAGCCCATATGGGCATTAGCTCAGAAGGGCTATTATTTTCGAAACGACCTTTTGCGTCGAATCACTATAAACGATTGTATCACTTTCGAAATCGTAGCCAACAAATATTATCAATCTGTATTACATTTAAAGAAACTATATAATAAAGCATCTACATATACGTTTCACTTTATGGAAAAACAATGGTATCTAGATTCATGAAATTTTAAACAACAGTCCTCCACCGAACATGAGCATCTGGAAGACCGAATTTGGAATTTGTTTCATAGTATATTTCTAATTTTGTGAAACAAACGAAGTTTTGATTAAAAAATTCAGCAATTTCAAAGCGATCAGTGGCAACACTGTAGGCAATTTTTTTTATCTCCAGCAGGCGAGACTGTCTATCGGAAATTTTAAAGATATGTTTTTTAACATTTTTAGCCCAATGTAACGTTAACCCAAATGCTCTCGAAACGTGTATGTGTCTGTAAATGAAAGACATGCTCGTCTGGGCATAATATAAAATCTGAAAGCTTTCAGATTTTACTTCATTATTTTTATTTTTTTACCACTAAACTAGAAAACCTCATTTTAATTGGAATTCATTTAATTAGAAAACTCATTTTCATTAATCATCATTAAATTAGAGAGTTATGGTAGCAATGGCGGCCAGCGTAATTGGTTAGTACTGTAGTGGTGTTATGCGAAGCGAGAAGACTAAATTTTCTAACATCAGCAGACCCCTCACATAACATAAGCTAAGCGTCCTACGAGATCTTGAAAACTCAAGGGAAAAGGCTTCAAAGTTGGTAAACAATGTTACTTAATTTTTTGTTTTAAATATGCTAGCATTTATATGCTTTTATTTTAACAAAAATTTAAAAAGAAAAGTTTTAATGACAAAAAGCTTTTACAAGGAATAAATATAAACATTTTCCTGCAAGTGAAATTTCTGCAGAGCACTAAAATTCTGTTACTCTTACTTGTTATTCTGTTACCATACTTTTAAGGAACTTCTTTTGGAAGTTCGATACAAATAAATATGCTACGGCAGTTTAATTACTTAATCCTCTGCCATCGAAGGAAGGGCATAAAAGGCTGTCAGAATGTATCAGAATTTTATTCGACCCAGATGTTTGAAAGAAATGCACAAAATTTTCTTGTACCCTTCATAATGATTCAGACTTAACCATTTGCCCTGAATATTAAAAAATATTGCCTTGGTCGAGTATTTTTTAGCGAAAAACTGGCTCATTTCTGTTACACATGGAAAAACCATGGAAACATTCATATAGCTAATCGCTGTAGCGGTTGGGAAGAGGGGGCTTTGGATTTGGCACGCAATTACCAATGTTCATTGGTCTACTTTGCTAAACGTCACCCAGCAGTGAAGTAAGAATTCCAGTGATCAATCATGCATATATTTCTAGCGTTTTCTTCTAAAATTTGCATCTAGAAGGAGCTTCAAAATACAATAGAGAAACATTCTGCTCTATAAACGAAAGCTACACTGATATGCAATTCGGAATGAATTTATTTGCATATGCTATCTCACAAAATTTACATGCCACAATTACATTTAATATGTTCTTTTAACATAAACATTTTACGGTTTTAAATCTATGCTGAGGAATACTAAACTCGCAAAAACGCGAATTTTATTAATGTAACATAGGATTTCTAACTGCGGCCTTTGATACAGCTCTAAATGTTATAATTATGGATGAAGATCCGTTAACGTATTCAATGCTCAAATTTTCACGTGCGAATTTTAAAATATACAACATATAATGAAAATACGTAATTTTACTGCTCCAGAACTTGAGTTGTTACGTCGAAGTACAAGTGTATCAATAAATAAAATAGAAAAATTCCCGAAATTTTTAAATGAACCGATTTATTGTAACTTAAGTTACGAATGTTTAAATGTAACTTACAAATTTACTACCGATACGTTTTGGATGTTTTATTTGCAATAATCTAAATATGGTTTTCATGTCATTTTCCCGAGACAGGTCAGACAAGCCAAAAGCTAAATTTGCGAATGTAAGTAGAACGAAACAATTCATACAAACAAATTTAATCTTATTGATGACAGAATTTACTAAAAGCTAAATTTCTTAGTACAAACAAATAACACCCTTTAACCCCACTAATGGCTGAGTGGAAAAGACCACTGAGCTGGTATTTACCAATCAGATTCGAATAATGATCAACTAACGCATTACGTGGACGTTTTCGTAATTCTTTTATGAATAAAGAATTAGATTCCTTAATAAAATTATCAGTGAAAGCACCTTTCTCCTCAGAGGATATAGCCCTTGTGTACTGTTATTTATTTACGTCTTACTTATTAGGTTAATTATTGATTTATATGCAAAAGTACGAGAATGATACGAACTTTTGGATTAGGTGGCAAACCTGCCCTTGTTCAGAGCAAACATTCCATTTAGGAAAATATTAGGCTGCCACGAACTGACACAAGTCTTCAAATTTTTTTACAGAACCAATGTTCCAGTGGTATCTTTATTCGAAATATGAAATCTAGGAGTTCCAAACACATATTTCGATGTTTGGTTTTATTTAAGTTTTGTTCGAATATATCCTTTCTGCAGCTACTTTGCTTATTGGCAGACTTTAAAAAAATTAATCAAGCACTTGAAAACACTCACCACTGGCGATGAAGACTGATTGCACCTACTCTATGATCCGAAGTTTACCAGATGCCAACTTCTATTTAAGCCTAAATAACTTATTTATTACAAGCTTATTTTATCATATACATCATTTTTAACATGTAAGCGTTTTACGATCTATTAAAAAATTATAGTAAAAAGAGTCACAAGCAAATGACAGGAGCAAACATTTCGCAAAATAGAATACACAGATTTTAAATTTACGCATAAGAAAGTCGAGAGTAGCAAATTTGAGAAAAATCGCACGATCTGGCCATATTGCCCGTGAATGGTTCCACTGAACAGAGCAGCCAGCAGCGAAGAATCGCTTTATCATATATAAAACGCAATTCGTGGAGATTTGTTAGAGAATGCAAATAGCTTTTTTTAAACATTGTTGAATTTTCTACAGTGATTTGGAAATATTATCAAATTCCAAATACAATTTCTACAACGTTTTTGAGTAACTTAAGTAAATATCCGGATTTTGTTACGATGACCTTAATACATACAGGTATTGAGTTTCATTACTACTCCCAAAGATATCAGCTAGTAAAGGCTTATGGTGGAAGTCGTGAAGACAAACTGTTTACCTGAGCTCTGTTCTTCAAAATGTTATAGTGCATGAAACATTCTATGGTAATATAATTTCTAAGAGAGAAACAGTTCAAAATCTGCCGAAATTAGTTACGATTGCAAGAAGTATGTTTACAGAAGACTGAAGCATGTTCAGTGTTTGAATATGTAGTGATGGTTTAAATAAATTCACCATTTTGGCTGAATATCAAAATTTTATTTTTCAAAACAAAAATATTTCAAACGCGCGGATTTTCAACACGTCTTCAACTCAACCTTTCAAGCTTGAGGGCTTTAACATTTCTCGGTGGATATTTGGTCGCGTAGCAATGCAAAGACATTACAAATGCTGTAAAACTAAAGAGCTTTGGCAATTCTGCGAATCCACTGAGGATGTTACCTGCGAAGGTTGGCCGAAAAGTTTGTGTAATTGAATCCGCACAAAGTTCACCTGATTCTGAATGATCAGCGAATTACTCTACGTAAGTACTACTTCGCGCTACTCTTCAAGTTTGGAAAGGCATTCTTAAAATACACGCAGGATTATCCATAAAAGGAGTTATTCTGCAATAAGACAACGCAAGACTCCATATGGTTGCCAAAATTGTGATTTTCTACTAACTGCATTGGAAGAAATTGCTCCATTTTTTGAAGAATCAAAGAATGAGCAATGCACTCGCTGGAACTCGGACCTCTTGAATACGCGCCGAGTATGCTGGTCATTACACCACGAAGGCATGCTAAAAAGGCGGGAGAAATACCTTAAAGGGGGAGTATATAAGGTATTTTCTTGGTGGTGAAGCCAAATCTTGGTGAAGAATCATGTACCACCTTTTTTAATTCGGGCGCCATTGTAGAGTCCGGATTATTTTTTGAAGCAAGAGTTATGAAAAATGAGCAATGTCCTCGCCGGGAGTCTGACCTTTCAAATACGCGCCGAGTATGCTGGCCATTACACAACGAAGATTTGCTAAGAAGGCGGGAGAAATACCTTACAACTTCTTTTAAAACGCAACATCAACTATAAAGCAACATGCTGAAAGAAAACTGCTTCATGTGAAAGAACTTATGCAGACGGTTTCTCCAGAGTTTCAAGGGCCAACTAACAAAATTCTAATTGAAAGATAACATTCAGAATATTTATATTAAAGCGTACCGATAAGGCACATTTCCTGTTTGTATAAGAGGATATTCCAGGCAACTATTAATATTTTAAACGTTCTTGTCACGTATATTGGGAAACAATCTTGCTCTCATTTTAACATAAAACGAAGTCAGTATCGAGGTTGAGCAAAAATGCAATGGATAAACGTATCCCCGGCAGAATAATTTCAATTTAGATGGCCCTGACGTTAACATTCTATTATTGTAATACAGAAACGTAAAAAAACCTCATTGGATAAAAAATATAGAATGATACGAGCAACTTTTGGATTAGGTAGCAAACCTACCCTTGTCCAGAGCAAAAAATTCATTCCATTTAGGAAAATATTAGGCTGCCACGAATTGATGTTTCAACACACAACAGGCTCATCAATTTCCCCAAAGAAAACTGGTTTCCTAGAAAAGCAACTGATCTTGAACTGACTATTAAGACGCCGTGACCTTCATCCGAATAGAAATGTCTTAAGCAATAAATAGCAGCAATAAATTCTGTTAAATTAAAGCAATAATACCAGGCTCATATACATTTCTGCACGTACAAAATAAATATTTTTTAAGGAAGTTTTAAGGACCACAAATGAAAAAAGGACCCACCAGCAAAGTATGAAATGAATAAATTAAAGCAATTATCTACCTTAAATTCGGTTTTGTAATTTGTAAAGAAATAAATCTGCAAATAGGATGCATTATTATTAAACAAACAATCTAATATTTAACTTAATTGTAACAAATTCAGGAATAAAATCAACTTCATAATTTTTTAAAGTAATTAGCATTAAATTATAAAATTTCTTGACGTTTATATTATACACTTACAAGTGAGCTTATTTAAATTTTACTAACAGCTTTATATTGATTCTTTTATGTCTCATTTCGTCATGTACTCGCTCAGTCCAAAGGAAAAGACGGAGCAGCGTCGATGCATAATAGCTACACAAGATAAAGAAATTTGCCAGTCGAGGAGGTTTTAATTCCGTTTTTATTTTCCATTTAACGGTCGTGGCCACAATCACTTGGCACTCTAGTCGTGCCTATTGAACATTTGGAAAGTATTGCGATAGGAAGCGCGCGCAACTAAATAGCGATCAAGGAGCGAAGAGAGAGGCCGAAGTGCCTAGTTAGCCAATATGGAAGCACACGAAGAGAAAAGTTTTGGTTTGAGTTAACAGTTTCAGTTCCCAATTATTACGCCATCAGCGCTGCGCAGGCCATGCAAAATGGAATGATCTAGAAATGACGCAATCCAAAGAAGTTATTACTATTTTTAAAACAGAGAATTAAAGGGAATTAGGGGTTAGTTTAAATTATAATTTTGATTTACATATTTATCTTACATATCCCCCTCTTCAAAGAAAAAAAGGCTTGGCAACAGAAAAGCCTTTTTAGAAAACAGTGTTACAGCAGTAGCAAGAGAAACGAAAATACAATAGTGGAAAACAAAATTATAGAATTTTAATCTAAATTTATTAACATAACAAAGCTTAAATATTTTTAACGATAAATGCAAATTGAAAGTCTGCTAGTTCATTTTTCTGTAAAATCACTGAAGGAATGTCTTAATTTTTTCAAGAAATGCTGGAAAGTTCACAGTTCTGTAAAATCCTTGCTTGAATATCATAATCATAATATTTCCATATGAAAGTCTTTCATAAAAATTGATGTTGCCAATATAAAAACCACAATTTTCTTTTACTGATTCATGAAGTTTGAATTAATTATTTAACACTTATAAAATAATCCATATTTTCTTATACAGCAATGTAAAATGGAATTTAGAGCTTAATACCTGGTAAGTAAAATTCAGCACAAAAGAATAAACTTTGATAAAAATGGTCAAATTCTTTACAGTGCAAATCAGCGTGACAACTTACTGATGGCTTTGGGATGCTTAAATACAATTTTACGCACAGAAGCCTCCATTCCTCAATAGAGGTAACTGGCCTCTAGTATTGTATAACTATCAAAGTTTAAAAATTTATAATTTCTGGCCATAAAAATCTTCAAGGTAGTTAAATAAAATGAAAAATATACAAAAATTAAAGATATAAGTTCTACACTGCCATACAATAATATGGACCATATTATTTTGTGAACATATAATTATGAAATTTATTTTTTATTTTATCTGTTTAGGTAAGGCTTTTTAAAAATTTCAAATACACCCATTAACATTACAAAATCGCAAAAAAATTAAAAATTTCGTAATGTAATTCAATTTTTATTTGAAACATCATTTGAATTAATATACTATTATTATCCAAATTTCTAATTTACTTATTTTGAGCAAACCGGAAGACCTCACAACTTTCTCTTGAAACAAATACTTCCACCTTATGGGCAAAACCACTTAAAACTGACTCATGCGATATGAGTTTAACCACTAGGCCTCTGTTCCTTGTTTAAAGGCAACTGGCCTTTTCAAACTGCACTAAAACATTCCATTTATAAAACAATTAACCACACTCCATTATAAAGAAAATAATTGTATGCGAAAAACAAAAGTGGGAGCCTTGAAAGTTTATCTTAACATTACGAACCGTAAATTTTAAAATTAGTTAACATAATTCCATACTACTTATGATTCCTGAATATTACTCAAAAACATTTGTTTATTATATTTTATACTAATGTTTCATAATTATTTCATTCACTTAAAAAGTCTTATCAAAAATTCAAAATTTTCAATATAAATTCAAAAATATAATTATTTACCTTAATATCCTACCCTAAAAATAGTTTAAATACTTTAAAAATGCATTACTTAATTTGCTGACACATGAAAAATTAGCTATATTACTGAACAAGAATTTCACATTTTTTCAAAACAGCACAGTCAAATTGCTGAAATTTTAAGCAAAATTGAAATGAAAAGTATAGAATCCGCAGCATGTTCAATAATTGTCTCGTTCCTGAGTTAAATTCACACGAAAATAATTTTTCAGCTGTCGATTGACGAACTACTATTAGAAAAACCGTAAGAGCAAATAATTTTCTGTCGCAATGACCTTCAACCAACTGCACTGCTGAATCTCCAAAGGGGTAATTCACTGATGATTTAAAGCATTTTTCTTCTAAATATTGTAGAGATGGCCGAAGGAGATTCAATATTCCTTTTTACTAGAAATTCGACTTCAGGATTTATCTGGAGATTACTTTTATTCTGTAAACAGTACCCATAATTATTTTTTGAAGCAACTGCAAAGCACCACAGCAGAAGGATGGTAGGTTATTTTTTAAACACTTGAAAACCAAATTTGATGATTTTCTTTCACAATTGACTTTCAATTTATCACAAAACGATGATTTGAAGAGCTGACTAAATTTTCCATTGAGGTCTGAGGTAACATCCTGTCGACTAAACAAAGTTGACGTTCGCGGCCACAATCACTTGGCACTCTAGTCGTGCCTATTCAAGAATATTTTGGAAAGTATTGCGATAGAAAGAGCACACAACGAAATAGCGACCAAGCACAGCACAGAAAGAAGCTGAAGTGCCTAGTTAGCCAATACGGAAGCACACGAAGGGAAAAGTTTTGGTTTGAGTTAAGTTTCAGTTCCCAATTATTACGTCAGAGGCTAGTTTAAACTATAATTTTGACTTACATATTTTTATCTTACATATTTTATGCCTGGCACAAGTTAAATTTACAGTAAAATAATAAGCATGACTCATAACCGAAGCTTGGTTGTTGTACACATGGCTGCTTGCTAAAATAGAGAGCGACTCATCAGAACGGACGTGAATACCTCACGTTGGTATGGTTGGCAAATGTTGAAAATTAGCTGCTCTTTTGTATGGTCCAGTTAGTAACGTAGCTTCGTGTAGATTTGCTGGAATTTTAACTCAATATATAGTATTTGATATGAAGTTCCTATAAGCCGCTGAAGTACCACAGGAGATGGGTCGTTTTGTATTACTTTAAGTCGTTAGTTGTTGGGAATAAAGTTTTATGTCTTTTTTTTTTTACATTTTTGTGTTGCACCTAATATACACAGTAAGGATGAAGGAAAGACAATAGCTAGCCTTACCATGTAAAGACAACAGTTAAGGGTGAGCAGTTAGTTACAAATAATTACATAGCCTCATTAGATAACCTTAGTCATAACATATTTAGATGGTTACAATTACAATTTTTTTTTAATTTCTAAAAATATCCATTTCAAATGCACTAAAACATTTTACAGCAGCTATAATTCATACCATTGACTAAAATCTTAGCATAATTATACATTAAAAGCTATAAAACATTTATGTTTTGAAGCAACGACCAACAAAATGTCTTTAATTTGAACGTTTTCTAGATATTTTAGCTAATTTACATCAACTTCGTTTTAGCATCTTTAATTTTGTTTGTTACAATAAATAAATTAATGTTCCTACTAGTGTCTGCTTCATCTCGTAACTTGTTAACGTTTCAACGATATACCTTTGAACAAAAGTTTTTATAAAATATTTTTCTTCAACGAGTTTCTTCATTAGAATTTTGACATTTAAATAAAGATTTATAGTATTCTAAAGAACTGCTTTGCAATTTATAGAAGAAACTGCTAATTTTATTTCTTTAATAATATGAGCATTGAAAATAGATATAAGTGATAATCTCAGGGATGGGCCAGAGATAGTATGGCAAAATTGAGAATATAAAGCAAACACTGAGGTACATATATTGAACTGAAGCATATTAGCGAAATAGATTTCAATGTTTGTCTAGTGGAAAGATGAGAAAATAAAAGGAAGAGCAATTTGTTAAGAGAAAAAGTTCTGGGATGAAAGGACGAAAATTCAAGAAATTTAGCGCTTACTGTTCTTTCAAAAATTCTCCAAAAGATAATTCATAACAAATATCTATGAAACACGTCCATTATGTATTAATACTATAAAATTATTTTCATTTTATCTCCTTTCTCTGGATTTTTAAGTCTATAAATCTCGCCTTTAAATCCTTCTAAACCTTCTGAGGTGCAAGGTTAAAATACCTACGAACTCTGCAAAAGCAAAAAGCCAGAAAACTTCTGAAGTTCAGAAAAGTGATTTTTAAGAGTAAGTAAATTTCGAAGAAGTAATTTTTCAAGGAAACAACTTATACATATTTTAAATATTCTGCCATAATTACATGAGAAAAAAATAGAGACTTCAAACGAAATTAAAGAATAGCAGCGTTAGTCCCCCCCCAAAAAAAAGGCGTTTCGTAACTGCTTTTATATTGATAGCATTTCTAAATTTTAGTACTTCTATGATGCTTATCAATGCTTGTTAAAAATCCACAAAAAAATAATTCGAAATGTTTGTTTCAATCGAGGCAGCACCTCGTGGCTAAAGCTCGAGTATCTGCCCTTTATATTAAGTAGCAGAAAAGAACTCAAACGTTAACGCATCAAATATATATCTGTCAATGCAGCGTCAAAAAATATTCACTCAAAATGGCAGTTATAAAAAGGCAGTCGTAAAAAAAAGGAAATGTCAGATGAGTAGAATTAAGAACTTTTTGCTGATTTTGGCCGAAATTAAGGATTTTTAAGGGCTAAAAATTGTTCCAAAATTACCAAGGATTTAAGTACTTTTAAGAGCATACTTGCCATGTCATTTCTGTAAAGTAATTACCAAATAGTGACCTCTCTACAGGGATAAAATGTTATGCATCCAAAATAAAAGCTACATGGCATTTAATTAGTTAACTAAGTTAAAATGGTATTTATTAAATTTAAACGGATGATAATAAATGTATGAAAATATAAATATTAACTTTGCAGTCAAGTTCGTTAAAGCTATGCACATTTAATTTTTTAACATTGATGTAATAATTTAACAACAAATTTTCAGTTAAAAACTTTACGAAATTTTTCGGTTCGCTGACTATCAAAAGGGATATGCTATATTTAACAACTCACTGAAAAGTTAGCCTATACCGTAACATGCAGCGTTTATACCTTTCTATAACTAAGGTAATTTTAGAAATTTTGCGGCGTGCATAATGGAAAGCATAAGCTTTATCTTCAACCATCTCATCTCTAGTATCCTTGCAGCATTACATGAACACTGACTATGGATGGCATTCATACTTACAAGCCTTGTCATAGATGCCAATTACAGTTATATTAGTTTCCACAGAAACTTTTATAAAAGACATAAAGAGTCAGCATGAATGAAATGAAAAGGTTAATGAGAACTGTTGCAATCCTTATGCTTAGACATGGATGTCGAAGATACGGCGTATAAGATGTTTTATTCGCAGAGTTTATAAATTTCATTATACATACCTTTAAAGTTAGTTGAACAAAATATGGATTATGTTATAGTAATCTAAAAAAATGACATACAGATTTAAGACAAAGGAAGTTTGACTAAAATGTTTCAGTTAAATTTGCAATTTTTTAACTAACGAACAAGAGGGTAAACAAAATGAGGCAATTGCATTTTTAACTGCTATAGTAAAAAGAGGAAAGCTTTTGGATATGCACGGTAGTTTTTCTATAAATGCTTCAGTAGATTAGTTCAACTTTCCTAAAAAGCACATGTGGGGGATTATTTAATTTACTTAAGTTACTTTGTTTCAAAGCAGCTTTTTCTAACGCTTTCTTGCCAGAATGTAAATGATCTAGCCCGCATGTATTCAAATGATGTAGAAAGAAGTTAGTATTTAAGGGATGGTTTCGGAAGGTGAATTCAGAGCGTGTCCTGCCTGCCTGAAGACCACCTTGCCATCTTTGATTTCCTAGCGATTACAGATTCTGTGGCGTTGAGCGCTTCTTGCCATTGTTTGCTTACGCCGACTTTTGAGACAGA
The DNA here is from genome assembly GCA_000611955.2 of Stegodyphus mimosarum. Taxonomy (NCBI): domain Eukaryota; kingdom Metazoa; phylum Arthropoda; class Arachnida; order Araneae; family Eresidae; genus Stegodyphus; species Stegodyphus mimosarum. Next base: position 193,615 of record KK112080.1, read on the forward strand.
GCCAATCTGCAATTAGCCTGTGAAACGTTAGCTAAGTTAAAATCAAGTTAGTGGTTACCTTTTTGAGTTAAGCCAAAAATGTTGGCTTTTATGAGCACCAGTTGGTGCCATCTGTAAATTTTGAGTTGATGAAGGGTTCTTTACACCTTTGTCTTGCATTCGTCGCACTTTTAAGACTTGGGGATAATTCCCTAAATAGTCTTCGAACGTCTAGTTAGTTTTGATATCAAAGCATACGAGACGTTATAAATATATTCAAAGAAACAGAGTGAACATTCACTTTCAAATATTACAAGTATTTCATGAAGAATTTCAATAAAAATGCATTCATTATATTTTGATTTTCCACAACTAAGCAAGATCTGAAATAGGATTTATTTTCCCTTCTCTAAATATGTACACTTATGGGATCTGAGTATGGCAAAGAGCTTAAGAGCTATCTGTTTCAGATGAACTGTTAGAAACACTTTGGAGTTTTTCCGAGATGTGTTACGGTATCAGAAACTTGAAAAATTCCTTTATGCTAATACATAATTTTTTGATAAAATCGCTAGTATCGACTAATGTATAAATCCCAACTCCGAAGTGTTTTTTATATTTTCTCGACATCACATTTTATGTTGCAAATGTTCCATCTCCAGGTTATTAGAAATACGTTGCTAAACTAGTTTAGCGGAAACAGTTCTATTCTGCTAAAATCAATATCGCAACCAGTTCTTGCATACAAAATAGGTTAACAGATTAAAAAGCAACTCAAGGGCTATCTTCCCATGGGAAGAGATGCCTTAGTGGAGAGCGTTTGAAGGGAAAAATGGCTCGTATCCACTACAGAAATGTGAGAAAGCATGTGCAAGGTAGGCATAAGGTGTTTATATCGGAAGACTGTACGAAACTGCTGTTATGAAGCATGAACGAAATTATATCGAAGTAACAGCCGATGAAAAATCAGCAGTATAGAATGAGCTCCATGAAATACATCAGTAAAATTTAAGCGTTATGATTTCTAATAGATATGAAAATTAAGCGTAAACTTCTGCTCTATCCATGCTTAAACTTCAGCTCGGCTTTGTTCAAATGTAGAGATTCAAGCATTTAAAAGGATAATCCATTGGGAGTCTTTTCATGGAAAGCAATAATATTCCGGAATATTGCTTCCGATGAAAAGGCTCGCGTCAGCGTTCTTTTATCAAATGCGCTGAGGCTTCTCATTTAAAATCAAAGCCAGAATAAATTGAATTTTGCCCATTTTTATTATTGGCATTTTGTTTATATAAGATTTGAAGCGCATGCTTTAGAAATTAAGAGAAAGCTTAACGCTCGTAAAGCCGTATATTATAACTTCATAGATTCAGGGTGAGGGAATATAAAAGTCGTTTTATTTATTTTACCTTTCACGCAATATTAATTTTCTCTGGTAAAGCACATTTGTTCTCACTGATATCACGAAGAACTTCTAATTTCAGGAAGCTTTGTAGTGAATATATTATATCTGAAGGCAAAGCGATTCTTTCTTAGAAATAAGCAAGAAAAATCAAGGCTAAACATTCGAGTCACATGTATATAATGGTAGAAGTCAAGAAACAGTAAACCTTACAATACCGGAGTATCCCGATGTCTACCAATATCGGGAAGTGAAAGGCCGCAACGTTGTATCCAAGAAATATTTATATAATGAGCTTTTACCGAGAAATGGCGGTAAATGTCAGAATTTAAGATTCACCCTCATTAAAGAAAGCGCTTTTATTAGAATAATTTTACAAATATTAGTTCCGAAAATAAAAATTTAACATGTTAAAAATTAACTTGTTACACAAACTTCACCTAAAAGTTTTATGTTCGAGATTGGCGAGAAACCGAATATACTTCAAAAACTGAAAAATATCACATCTTATGAATAATGAAATTCGAGTTTACAGAATATTATTGTTATCATTTAACTACTTTTCTTCAGTTTTAAACCCTCCTATTTACATGGATCGTTCATTCATCTTGAAAATTCGAGCCAAATGTGCTACAGGCATTAAAATATATCAAGAAAGCATGTACGAGTTCCGGACAAGCTAGACAGTAATAGATTTTCTTAACTTGTGTCTAAAAATTTCAACAATTATCGCGAAATATGTGAATAAAAATGCAAGAAAATTAAACTTCTTTACTAGTTATTTAGAATTTTTATCATATTCTACTGATAAACGTTACGTTTTAAATCTAAATTTCATATTTTACTAACTTTTACCTATTGATGAAACCCATTGAGGCAATGTAAAGTATAAATCTTACCACCGAATATCGCTCCAGCAGAGCCTCTTTTTCCGATATTCTTTTGAAGTTATTTTGAAAAAAATAGTTTTTGAGGAAACTATTCAAAAGTTTTACTTAACGTGAAGTAAGAAACTAAACTTTTCCATTAATTTGCAAACGACTCCGAATTAATATTCAAATTTACGTTGTACTCCCGGTATTGGGCCCGCTAGAGAGAAAAGGTACTGAAGTTGGCGCATCGACTGAATTAACTATACTATGTTTCATATGTAAATAAATTCAGTATCGTTAGACTTGGTTCCACTTTTAAATTGTTGATAATTCTACAATTATTGCATGCAGATTAACTAAAGGCATAAAAACCTTAACTGGAACATATGAACAATATAATTCAATCACTTTTAAAACAAAAATGCACAATTTGCCAATAAAATTAAAATATAAGAATAAAAAATTAGAGCTAACCAAGCCGGATAAGGGGGTGGATACACGTTTGATACAGCCGCCTGGAATAAAAGAGGTGCGCAACTAGATATTATAGCAGTCCCATATACAAAATTCCAACGCTCTACCGTTAATCATTCAGTTATGAGAGTTTAGCAAGTACAGTCATCTTAAAACTTCCCTTCTGAACCCATTTTAAATCTATTTCAGAATCGTTTTAGGAAGAAAACTTCCTGACTTTCCCGAGTCCTTCATTCTGTCCGCGGGTACAGACACGACGCAGTAAAGTCTTTCAAATGGATTCTGGAGCGGTCAAAATGGATATTTTCGTTGAAATATAATATCCGAAATGTTTCACGATTATAATACTGCCTTTACTTTGTCACGGAAATAAAAATAAGCAGTAGAATATAAGTTATGTCTAATGGATTAAATGAATGTTTGCAAGAGAACTTTAATACCATCAGCGAGTTTACACTCGCATAGGAACGTCAGGAACTTTTTTTTACAGTCGCTTAATAGTACCTAATCCGAAATATATAAAACTAAGTGCAGTTATAAATAAAAACTCCCAGTGTCATTTGCTATCACTACTGTTAACTCAAGCACTTTTTTCCTTCTAGTTTTCCGTAAAGGCTTACAAAATGGCTTATCCTAGTAATTTTAGATAGTTTCGTAAAAAACTCAGGGTAACATTTTCTGGCAGGGTCCGGTTACTACATAAACCGATTAATCATCACCGGTCAATCGAAAAGTTTACAGCATTTGCAACTGATGAAATGTCATTAAAATCGAAAATATTTCTGCACTGGATACATTGAATAAATGACGGCTTTTCATAATTTAAATATTCTTCGGAAAAATATTTTTCTAAAAATCTGAAGTAGTTTAATGTTAAAAAATTCTGTTTCGCTAATCCTGATGCAAAATATGATCTCCAACTTAATTTTGAAAGCAGAGTTCAGGTGAAGTAAACAAAGAATGAATTCTTAAAGCATCTTTTGTGTGAGAATATTTCTTGTTTCTAACGAAAAGTGATAAAAATTCCATAGAAAACAGTGACGGGACAGAATAAAATTATTTTTTTATTTCTTTTAAATACAATTTTGTTTTCAAACTGAAATAGCTTAAAAAATTTAAGACTCAAATGATTGGAGGCAACAAGATTCTAAAGTAATGCTTTCGCCTTTTTTACGATTTTAAACAATTTAATTTTCGATAGGCTCCTGAGCACACACATACATTAATCAGAAGTTCAGCTTCGATTTTTTACTTACATCTATGAGATGCACTCTTTAATTATAAAGGATTTTGAACATATATTCATCAAAATCCTTTATAATTAATGCTGGATTAGATGAAATTATGAGCCCACGGTCATGCATTTTCCTTTTAGTCTAATATTTTTAAAACTGTTGATTAGTAAGACTAACAGTTTTGGCAAAGTCCTGAAAATTGAAAATAAACTTATAGGTTTGTTAACAGCTTTTTAGCACAAAACCCATGGGGGTTATGTTGCAAAAAGGTTGGTAAGAGTTTTTTTTGGCAAAAACCCATTATGTTGCGCCAAACAAAAAACTTGTAGAATTTACCTTATTTCTCCAATAGTTTTATTTCGGAACAAGCCTTTCTTATACATTCATATTCCACCTACGTTTTCCAGCCAGAATGAGTTTTCAGGATTTCGATTTATGTAAATGAAGTTGAAATGAGTATTTAAGCTGAAATCTGCTCCAGTAGAAGAGCATGTTTTGCCTTTCAGCCACGTTGTTGCTCATAGTTTAAGCTTACTGTTTTACGGATGTATTGTTACGTGCCTGCTAGTACACGATAGTGATCTTAAATAAGAGCCAACTCTGTTAAGTCTGCACAGCTTCGGCTGCTTTATTTTAGTACCATATTAGTTTTCTATTTTCAGTCTTGAATTAAAGCTCAAATGGAGACTTATTGAACGCCCCAGAAGTGACCATCTGTTCATTTATTATGAGTTTGAATAAAGGGTAATTAAACGCTTCTTTTGGCCTGTCACTAAAACTCAGCGAATAGTTGCTAAGCAGTTCTTTAGTATTCTAGCTTTCAAGGAACTTTAATTTAGCTAGAATATTACAAACTTTTCACTAAAAATAGAAGAGTCTTCCCCCTGAAATACCTTCGATTGTTCGTTTGAAGTCAATTGTTTATACAGAGCTGTGTTTTGAAATTAGAATCCTAAAAATAATTTAGCTAGACTTCAGCTTTCATTTCAAGTTTAAAAATCACGACGGAATATTCGAGGTTTCAGTTTGAAAATTCAACCTTTTAGTTCTAAAATATTTGTGTGGAACTAGTAATTTGGAAATTCTATTTGTCTAATTTATGCACGATTTAAAGAAATTTAAATACGGGAAATAAGTTTTTGCAATCTAAACTGCCAGCAAGAGTCATTTCCTGCATTATAACCAAAAAACACCCAAGAAATAAATTCCCACTTATTCTATAAAATACATAACAATCGCACTAATGACCTTATATTTCACAGCTTACAATATGATTAGATGTGGCTAATACAGGATTTTTCAATATTTATAATAGAAAATTTCGTATCTTCTTGAGCTATTTAATTCTATGTTTTGAAAACTTTATTCTACGATCCACGAAGTAGATAAAATTTGCATTCAGTACTCCAGTAATTTTAATATATTTTGCATCATGATTCACTAAAGAAGCTTTCAGCGAACGACGCAAAGCAGTTGACTGCATGTTAAATGCAGCATAAATTTAACACTGATAGTAACAATAAACCACATATTGGATATTAACATTCACTTATTAGAAAATGAGTTTAAAATGGAGCATACCTTTATGGTTTTGTTCTGAAGTCTGAGTCCATTCAATGTGTTTATAGCTTTCTCAGCATCTTCTGGTCTAACGTAATTAACAAAACCATACCCTAGGCTTTGTCCTAGAAAAAAATTAAAAATAATTGGTTTGCCATACAGAATGAAAACAATTGACACTATTAGAGTAACATATCAGAAAATGAGCTCTTGCAAAAACAAACAATAAGAATTTATAAAATTTCCTAAATAGAAAATAAGGAAAATGTACCAAGGCAAATTTATATTTATCGGACTAAAACCACGGTAAAGCTGTTCTGTGGAAGATTTTATAAGGAACGAGACTGGTATTAAAATTTGTTTATGAAAAAGATAAAACCAAGCATAAGTAACACATAATATGTCTTCAACATAACAGGGGGAACGAACATCAATATGAATGACTGTGCTTTTTAAGTTATCTATGCACCGTAAATCCGTCTACTCGATTTTATTCAAATAGCGAACTGCGAATTAATCAAATGTTACATAAAACTACGTAAAAATTCCCATAAAACTGCAATCATATTAATCGTAACAATTCATGTAAATTAATCAACGCAATTATACAAGGATTATCGCCAGTAGGTAAAGCAAATTGTGGGATTTTATGACTCCTAAGACAATCCAGCGGCAACCACATCTCATTTTTAAAGAATATTTTTCTTAAAACGACACACTGAACAAAAACTACGTATTCGTTCACAACACTGCTTGCACGATGAACCTCGGTGTCAAACTCGTACCGAATGGAAGATCATGTTCGCTCCCCTAATACTGCATGGTAGGGAGCATATGATTTGTACAGGACTACTGGTAGAGTAAAAAATCTCTGCATGATAAAAGAAAATTACTGACGTAATATTCACGGTTCAGTATTCCATCTTCCCAATAACATAATTCAGTGTTTAACAGTTCCAGCGATATTACAAAGTACTTCGCGTAACATGATAGATGAATAATAGCTGATATCCAGACTAAAAACCTATAACGCATTAGCTACTAACACAGAATGGTACCTAATGCGTTAAAGCAGATTTATTACGAAAACTTGATTCCAGCCCAACAGTAAATATGCTCAGTTCACACGGGAGTTAAATGTTCTGTGAAACAGATCTGATAATGTAAACTTAATTTTGCGGACTAGGAAACATGAAGTTTATTTGAAAATCGAAATTTGAAGCATTGATCTTTTTAGCTGAACGCGCTATTCACTTATGGGGTTATAACATCTAGTAACATGTGATGGTAGAAAAAAATTTTCCTGAAACTATTTTCTCCTAGCTTTGGTTTAAACGGAAGAATTCCTAACCGAAACAATCCCGCTGCAAGCTATAGCCCGGCTACGAATGCGAAACATTTTGCAACGCTGGTGAAAATGTCTCGCTTGCAGCCGTCTCTCCAAAAATTATATTTTTCCGTTAAATCAACTAGCCAGGCAAACTGAAAGCCAAGATTCCAATAAATTTTTTTGTCGCAAGTCGCGCGAACCTTGCAGATTTGGTAATTGTTTTAACACCAAAAGAGAAGCACAGGGAAATGCGGTCATTCTTTACACAGCTTGATAAACATTTGCATCCTTTAAACACATACTCCACTAGCTTATTTAACGGCGTAAAAATAGAGCATATCGTAGGGGCGCACTAGCATATATATTACGTTTTCTCTGAAGTACATCTATTTTACTATTTATAAAATAGATTTGTAACATTGTGGAAAAAAGCTGAAAATGAAAAATTAAAATTTATAAAAACTGTTATGCCAAATATAAAAGGAATTAATAATTTTGTAATTTGCTACTAGGAGACCCAAATAAAAATATCTCCAGGTTTAAAAAAACTATGCGAGTGTTGTGAAAAAAGATTAGGTTTTCTGAAGAACCTACGGAAAATACGCCAATTCATTGCTAATTAAAATACAAAACCATCTACATTTGTGAAGAAATATATTAAATTATGTGACACGTTACAAAAAATACAAATTCAGTACAACTTTGTAAAGTAATTCTCCAAAAGGTAAACTAAGGCTTTGAAATCCAAAACAAATTAGACTTCAGATTATATTTCAGTTAGCAAATTATGTTTATTAACACCTCTTAATAGTAAATGAATATTTCGAAACAAAAAATAAGTAACAGAAATTTTAAAATGCGCAAGTAATTTCAAAGATATTGAAATCTAGAATTACATTTTCTGTGGAAATTCCCCAGCATTTAGCAGACTTAAGACATGGTCAGTACTAAAGTCGAAAGTGGTGACCACTTTATTGTGGAAGCACCTAAAAGGTGGGCCACCGAATGAAGGGATGAACATTTACAGCCATGCCTTCTCCGGGATTCGAACCCGGGACCTTCGGTACTGCAGTAGGCTCCCCAATCCACTATACCGTCTAGGCAGCTTTGTGAAAAACTTAAAACCCAGTCTTTAATGAACATTTTCCACTTGAAATGAAAACACAATTATCCAACTTTTTGGTGACGCATGATCCTAACCATAACATTTATGACGTAACTTTAAAAAACAACCTACCACAATGACAGACAAGTACAGCATAGTACGATAGGTAATCGTCGTGACCGAATAGTACCGCTGTACTATTCAAATATTTAGTTCCGACGCTTTAAGCTGAACAGACAGGTAATTTGTATCAAAATGCTCGAACGCTTCTTTGAAATTTCTAAAAAAAAAATCTGGCTTCTGTTCATATAACTATTTGGACAGCCTCAAATGTAACCCAAATTTAACATCAGTTATCAACAATCTTGTTCATTCCGCCCTTTGGCGATTTTCTAAAGGATAACCCAATTAATAATAAAGTTCCAATGAAGTTTTAAAATACAGTTTATATAATAAACGAAATCAAATTTAAACATTCAGTTTTTGATTTCACAAAAAGGATTACCTGGTTGATTAACGGTTGCGATAAATCGTAAGATGTTTACCTTAGAAATGAGATCTTCATGGAAGGCTTTCTGAAGATTTATTTACAATCACATCAAAGGAAAACTATAAAAATCTACGCAGCTAACCGCTTTTCAAAACCGAAACCCAGAATGAACTAATCTTTTGAAGTCCGGCATTTCTTCAGTTCCATATACTGATTTACCTGTTTCACCATCTAGTTTTCCCAGGTGATGGTGCGGTTTCTAAATTTATTCTGTACGGTTAAAGTTTCTTTCAAACGGATATTAAATGTGCATTTAAATTTTAAGTGTACCTAAATATAGAACACATTTATGGAACATATTTGCAGCTAAAATCTTGAAAAACAATTTGCTAAAATTGAACACATGTCAAAAATAGTTTGAAGTAAAAATTAGTGAAGGATTTAATATTTTGCCGCTCTTAAGCTAAAATTCACCTGCCGCCCCTACATTTTAGCTATTTAAATATTATTTAAGGTAATAAACCGGATCACTTCAGATATTTTCTTATAAATATAAAAATTCACGATTTAAAATGTGTAAGTATACAAGTGAAAAATATTTCAGTGTGCCAAAAGTCCCACATAAATCCAAATTAGTTTCACCTAGATTAGATTTTGGATATGCGCGTATGTTATGAGAAAAATTAAATATCAACTGTTTACTTTGAAATTGTGTCATGTTTTTGTTTCTGAAATATTTAATCATGCCATAAAACGATTAAAAAATCTTTCTGAAATGCTAATTTAAATCACTGCTAATCGAATTATTTCATTCACCAATAAATTATTTTAAGAGCAAGGAAAATGTTCAGACACAGTTTTGTAAAGTCGAAAAGTTTGAATATTCTTAAAGCATTATCAGCGTTCGCGTACACAGCTGAAATCATTTTTTCGAATCAAATTACAAAAATTTAAACATATTTGCATTTTCATCTTGGTTAAAATATTCTCATAAACGAATACATTCTCCAACAATTTTTTTTTTTGTCTTTAATAAGATGTTTACTAAAGTTCGTGCTAAAATTTAATTTTTCAGGAGACAAAAATCTTAAATTCGCGTTGTATCTATTCGTATATTAGTCGCAGTTTTCTAATTCGCCAAGTAATCTAACAATCGTTTCAAGGAGTCTCATTTTTATATTGTAAAATGATAAACATTGAATGCTGATTTGCATCGAAGTTAAAGTTTCGTGTTGTAACATCTATAAATCCGATAGCGCACGTTCCGGATTGGCCGACATTAAGTGCATTGAGGCAGTATGTCTGCGTATACATTTTATTACTCCAAGTGATTTAGAAGAATAATGTCTGCCACATAGCATTTATTGACAAGATTTAAGATTTAAGATTTTTCAAATGTATCCTAATTTTTAACTTCAGGCATTGCTTGCTACTCCACACTTTAATAACCTATGCGTATATAAGCTCTTGATTACTACACTGAAGAATTCGAACTCCATTTCGAGCCTTAGAAATCATACGTTTTATGGGACCCCACCAGCGACTGAGAGGTAAAATCTTAACACTAGTAGTTCGCCCTGGTATCAAGTCCAGGAAGAGGGGTTGGCTGCATGGTTGATTTCCGTAGTTCTCCCATGCGTAATGTGGATACAAGGCAGCTTCCTTAGAAAGTCCTTCACAAAGGCATCCCTACTCACAGGCAGATAGCCCTCGAATTCCTTTGCCTAAATTAACCTAGCCACTTGTTTTATGCAATACTGCAAAGTACAATTATATTACTCTTAACAGGAAAGATTTACTGAGAGCTATTACGAAGAAAAAAACATTCTATCGAAAAATTCATATTGTAACTGTTACTTAGAATGACTTACTGTCGAACTATTGCCAAGACGAATAACTTAACTCTGTTGACAAATATTTTAAATATAACCGGAAGAAAATATGAATCGTTTCTTGGAAAAGATTTCCAGAATATTTTTTGTAAAAGTATTATTCAGATCTAAAAGAGGCAAAATATAGCTTGCGTTTCCGAGAAATGTAGCTAGGAGGAGAAAGAGGAAAGTAATGAATTAGGTAATTTTTATTATTATAGTTGCCAATTAACCTTTTACGAAAATGCTTCAAATGTACCCCCGTAAAGGAGGATTCGAAATCAAAGGCATTCATTCATTTTAAGAATTCTTCCAACACCCTTCGCCTAAGTATTGGCATATGCATTAGGTTTGACTTTGAAATATAACCATTACCAAATCAAGTAAAATAGGTATGTAGATAGCGGTTTTGAAAACAAGAGAAATTCAACTATGTTATTCTCAATTCTATTTACGAAAAATATCTGCGTCTGGTAAGGTTAAAGAAGGTGTAGAGGAATTTATCCATTTGCTTCTCAACTGTAGTTGAAGTTTGAAATGCTGTTTTTTTCCTTCAAGTCTTAACAGAATACGAAAGTTGAGATTTGTCGAAAGGTATTTAGTTTAAGCAATAAATAATAGCGATTTTTTTCATCCTTGTACGAAGTAAAGAAATATTCTAATCGCGAAAAAGTTTGGGTATCATATTCCAACGAAAATATCCGTTTTGACCGCTCTCGAATCCATTTGAACGGTGCTTTTGTAAGTCATCTGTACGTACGGACAGAATAAAGAACTTTTTCATAAAACGGATTGTAAAATGAATTTCAAATGGATTCAGAAAAGATTTTTTCGTGACGTCTGTACCTACGTATAACCCAAAACTGAGTAGCAGTAGAACGTTAAAATTTTGTATGTGAGACTACTATAACATGTAGTAGTGCACCTATTTTTTGGCTCCAATCGGCCTTACCAAACGTATTTAAATAAATATATATACACGTTGCTTCTCTGTTACCCGGTTCAGCGAGCTCTGTTTTTATTTTTATATATTGGTAAACTGTACACTTTTTGCTTTAAAAGTGATTAATTACGTTGTCAATTTAGTGTTAAGGTTTTTATGACTTTAGTTAATCTGCATGCAATAGTTGTAGAGTTATCAACAATTTCAAAGTTGTTTCAGTGGTACTAAGCTGAACGAAACACCACGTGAAACTTAGAATATTGAATTAAGTCAGTTGGTGCACCAACTTCAATGTTAACTGTACGGAATTTTGTGTACGGAAAATTTTATCTTCGGGTTGACTGGCCGAATTGCTTGTTTTTGAGTAGAAACTTAATTATAAAAGTTGTTTTTAACTGCACCTGATGTTTCATTTTCTGTACTTTACAATTTTTAATGAGTTACGTATTTTTGTCTTGCCACGAAGTGAGAAGTTTAAATGAAGTGCAGCAAAAAATATATATAATTTAATAGGACGTACAAGAAGTCACGTGGTCTGCACACAAGATATTTTTTCCGCAAGTTTTAAATTTTAAAATAAGTTTAACCAAATTATTTTTAAAATTTTCCTCAAGATGGTCGAAATTTAGAACAATTTCCACGGTTTAATATCTCAGTCAGCTTGGAAATAATACTGCGAAGATATATTTCCTTAATTTCTTTTTAAGAGTATTATTGGAAAGTAAATACCAGATTTCAGTTCCTTCGTGAAAGCTGGGGAAAACAAATATTTTGATACTGTACTGTGGAAAACGTTTCATAATAATCATGACATTAAGCAACACCACCAAATAGAGAAGTATTTTTATAAAAAGTTTTAGTTTCGAATACTTTATATTAAAGCTTTTACAGCTTACGACTTCCAAATACATTTTGCAGTACACTTCACACAAGTCTTAAGATAAAATAACACGCCGAACAATTTTAGAGTTAATAAATTTGCAAACATAATGCTGATTTTTGTTGTTTGAATATAAATTAGTTACATACTAATTTATCAACACAAAATGTTTAGCTTTAGAAATGTATTACAGATATGCAAAAGACTGAAAAAATTGATACAATGCCTTATCAAAGCAGTTTCAAGAAAAAGACCAACACTGGTTTTTATAAACGCTACTAAAATTCCACTGCCTCTGCGATTTCTACAAAGAACTTGTAAAAGTAATGCCGCAGTTCTTTTTACAGTTGTGAATATTCATCCCAAGTGAATTATACTAAAACAAATCAATTCAAGAAAAATTCTCTTCAACATTCAAAATTGCAATTTATCAATCACAGATGTTTAATTTCATTTCTTATATAAAACAGCTAAGGATACTTTATACAAATTTTGCATTACTATCTTTCTAAATTAGTTTTCTAAATATAATATCAAAAAGAACGGAAAGAATAAGTAGAGGTTCTCACATTTGTACGCCTTTAAAAAATTAAAATCATAAATTGGCTTATCAGTATGATTTGCACCTAAAGACTTCACATAGAAGTCACGTTTTGTTTTGAGCAAAAGAATCTTCAATTCTAACCAATAGATGGAGCTGCACTTTTAATATTCTCACAATAAGAAATCCTTTTTAAAACAAGATGCGCAACGGAACTCGTGGTTTAACTTATTACATTATTAGTAACACTAATATCTTTGCAAAGCGAATGAATATATGTCATATTATATTTTTCATCGTCTACAACAGGGCTTCTCAGACGGGGGAATGGGACTTTCAAAGTTTCAGGGGTGAATGCGGTCAGCCCTTCATTTACCTGTTAAGTATTCAGTTTTTGTTGGACTATAAACACTTCCTTTTATTCAAGTTTTTATAGTTATCAACATTTCCTATACTGAAGGTATTTAAAAAAATTTAAAATGCGTAATGGGGAAAAAAAACTTTGCGATACCTCAGAGAAAGCTTGGATCTTCAACACAGCTGCTTTCAATGGACAATTCCCTTGACAACTAATTGCATACATTTATTATACTTTAATTATCTATGTTTAAACTTAATATTGAACTTAAAAGAGCAGTTTTGTTTCTTGTTTAATCTGTCGAGTTTCTTAGTTTTCTTTATTTAATCTTTATGTAGCATATCTATTTAAATTTCAGAACAATTAATTCATTTTGAAAAATAATCTTTCAGCACCGTTTTAAAATTTAAATAAACTTATATGAGCTTTAAAACGTACTCTGCAGAATTCAGTTATCCTTTTTTGCTTGAAAGTTATGAAATGCTTTAAAGTGTTTTTATTGGATATGTTATTTCGAACATAATTTTTATTCGGTTGATAATGATTTTTTTAAGTTTCAAATAAAATATTTAAAAGTAAAATATGAAAATTTCAGTAAGAAATTCAAAAGAATGCTCATATGTTTATCACGCACCTTTATAGCGTAACATACTTGTCAAAACTTTACGTTTGAAGGAGAAAATGTGTAGGTAACCTCATAAACTATTCATTAGGTCTAATAAATACGATTGATCAAAACCAATGAAAAATTCTAAAAAGACAAAATTATATTTGTAGAACATTACTCTCCTACTGACAATTAAAATTAAATACCATTAAAATAAAGTTTCTTCGATAAAAATTCGGGAAAGCCCGAGGAAAAAATTTTGACCCGATTTCAAAAATAACACTTCTGAATAAACTGAAAATTAAAATTTGCAAAACTATTTTATAACCAAGCACAGGAGCTATGAAACCACTATTCCGAAATAACTGTCAGATTTGGCTAACAAATTGTCATTAACAGAGAAAAGATACTGTTTTTTTCTGCAAAGTTAGAAAAACAAGTAAGGAATGAGCCTGTTCAAAAAATAAAGCATGCCAAAAAAAAAAAAAAAACAATAAATTTTAAGTTATTTTAAAAACTACAATAGTGAAAAAATTCTGAAGAGACGCTCAGCTGTTTCCATCCAGTTAGAAAAGAATTATATCTCAGGTACTTTACGTTTTCTTTTGCGCATAAATGTAATTAAATAGGTATTGTTAAATAATGCTGCACATAGTTAAATGACATCTTTGATATTCCGATTAAATTTTGTTTGTCGACTACCAGATATGAAAGACTCAAGGTAATATAAATTACCTCGGCGCTATTTTCTGCCACTGTTTATGAATTTAATAAAGATTTCGAAAATTTTAAGAATTTCATGGAAGTATCCAATAAATTGGCGAATTCTGGAATTTTTGCTCCTTTTTAATTTATTTCATTATTGCCCGATTTTTAGCCCGAAAACAATCTCGAACAAGACGTTCCATTAACCACTTGGTGTATCACTTTCCAAAAGAGAGTTTAATTGCAGTTTTCAGAATATTTCGCGGTTGAAACTTTCGTCTCTCTTGCAGCAACCAATGAAAATTTGCATTAAAATTTTTTATCTTATTACCCTCTTTTGAAATTTCAGAAGAAGAGTTAAATATTTCAAGTGTTTTTCACGAGTCTGCTTCAAGTGGAAGCGATGTAATTTTGAAATCAGCATTTCTGTATATTTTTACAAAGTTTATTAAAAAATTGCAGCTCACAAAAATAGTGATTCGTCCTCCGATTTCAAAATCTTTTAACCAATTGATACCACTTTAGGAAAGTTAAGTTCTCTGAAAAATTCAAGAAATTAAACAAAATACAGCTAGGAAGTGTAATTTGACATTAAAACAGTACTAAATCGGAAGTGTAAATGTACTTTTAAATGCATAAGAAACGTATGTATTACCGAAAAGCGTTACGTTACCTTAAAAATGCTTCTGCAAATGCAACTTAAAATAGCATTTCCAATGGCTGCACCGCCTATTCCATTTGCGGTTTGAATGAAGACAATATTTTGGTTTCCAATTAGTTTCCACTAAAATTTGTTACATATCGGCCGGAGGGAAGTTCAAGAATAAAACGACTAGCCGGTAATTAAATTTTCCCAATTACTTTTAATTGCATAAGCTCAAACGAATGAACTCGTAATTAGAAATGAAGCATGATAAGCAACGAAACTAAAATGTTTACTCTGGATGCTATTTATAATTAGCTCTCAAGATTTTATGCTACCGCAATCGCGGAAAACAATACATTATTTTTTTTTGCGTTTTTTGGTTATACACTTAATTCAGAATTTAATCTGCGATAAGAAATTTATTTGAAAATTAAAGAACTTTCATTCGAATCGACAGAAATTAGCTATAGTACAGCATCCAAAAGCCATCCAACTAAAATTTCGTAAAATTTTGATCAAATGAATTTCGATTTAGATATTCTTACAACTATTCAGAAATATAAAGCCAAGCATTATCCAAAAGAGTTTAAAATTGGATTTTAACATCAATCGCTATGGTGGAATATTAAGCAACTCTGCTTTATTTTACAGGACTCATTTTTCTAAATACTTCCAAGTAGTTACTTGTCACCTGAAACAAGTTACATTTCTTTTGACTAGATTCGGGTATTAAAAAATAAAGCTTTGAAAAGAAATAAATGCATACAGAAGAATGTACACTAGTGTGGAATATCCATAGGATTTTCTTATCAAACCAACGTCATACTGAGATTGAATTTTACTTGCTTTTGAATAAGATGTAGATTCTGTTCTTTAAAGATTAAAACCAAATTATAAACAATTTTACGAACGAGTAAGTTAACTTGAAGGTTGTAAACAGTTTGTAGGAAATGTGATGACGCAACTTCAATCTGTTCAAATTTTGAATGATAAAAAGTTATCTACTTGCGGCAAAATACTTTTGACTTGTTTCATAGTGAAGGAAATGGTAGCTAACTAACAATGAGAGAGTATGTTCAAGAAAGACTTTCTTAGAATTGTGTTAGGGAAGATTATTCGTGTATAACAAAGCACTGGAGGGCTGACTGCCTATGGAAAGGAATGTTTTGGTGAAAGGAAATTGTGTTGAACTGACATTACAAGAAACCAACCCCGCGCCTCTCTTGTTATCCATTGGTCCCTTACAATGCTTTGCAAATGTTTCACGTCAGCAATTTTTTGTCATTCGTGCATCATTTCAATGTCATTTATAATTTGCACAGGAAAAAAGCGGGTGTAATTCCAAAATTTCGAAATGTATTTACTGTCACCATGATAGTTCTTGTCTTGAATCCTCCCATCCTTCTCGAATGCGTACCTTCAGGTAACAATAGAAGAAATTTCATTTGGGTTAGTTTAGTTGGGAAGGCGCTAAGGGGTCATTCACCGGAGAAGATTTTATTGCCACCTTGCAGACAGATTATGATGCAAATATCTTCAGAAATATGGAGCTAGTGCATCTTGCATCTGGTTTCATACAATCTAAATTTGTGATTTAGTAGCTTAATTGTCCCGCAATGTCTGGAAATACCTTTAGCTACTCAATTTATCTGCATCGCAAAAGAATATACTGCTCTTAGTTTAATGGCGGTTTTAGAACTTGAGAGTATATAAGACGCATTTAGACTGCGTTAGAGCATCAGTGATAAAAGCAGCAAGCATGAAAAAATATGCATGTTTAACAGAAGCAGATAAATATTCTCAGCGTAAATTAGGGCAAGTTCAAATTTTGATGTCAAGTTAATTATGCACTTAAATTCCAAATCTATTCTTTTCAGTATTAATCTTCAAAAATCCTTAAAATTAGTTTACCTTTTTGCATTTATATTTAATAAAACATACCAGCTAGAAATATTAAAAATAACCATAAATTAGCCTTTTTCCTTTCTTAGGCCTTTTAACTTCCTGAGCATGTTTAATGACAGAGAACTGACATTTATTATAGAATGTGAACAAGGTAAAAGTTTCATGTTAGCTTTATGAATGAAAGTTTTCTATTTACTGTACTTTGGGAATGTTTCTTCAAAGTGTTTTAATTGCCCGAACAAATGTTTATACATAAAAATTATTTCAGTGGCTACTTAGAAGTCATATTCATTTGTAATATTAGCCTAATACCTGGTATTTTTAGGTTAAAATATGTGTCGCTTTGACTGAAATTTTTGTTTTTCTGCTATGAAAGAGATGATTGCACAAACTTTCGGTGCGGTTACGGCAAATGGAAGCTCATTTAGTGACACTCAAACAAGCTCTGTTTATAGTGTTTATTAAAGATAAGTGGGCTTTATTTAGTAAAATTTAAAACAATCTCCGGCTCGCATTAAATTTCATTATAATAGAACTTCAATTTACCAGGGTTCAAATATCTGGAAATTCAGTTATTCGTAAAGCATACATTCTATGGGAAATCAAATTAATGTTGTTAATTTAAGTGTACTTTTTCTACTGTCGATTTAGACATGAAAAGATACAGCATAATGGATATTTTCTCTAGTAAGTCTTATAACGTATACAATATGCAGACTGGTGTACATAGCTCGAAAATACGCAACTTATAGGCATTAAAAGGGCAGCAATTGAATGTATATAGGCTTATTTGTTATAAAGTATCAATTTAACAGAAGCAAGTTATGAGTTTTGTTTCACATGCAAGGGGAATTTCAGAATTATAAGAATTCACGTGTAGAAATTTGGTAAACAGACTGATTTCATTATTTTATTTAAATCAGAACAAATTGTGCGTTCAAAAAAGTGATTTCGTCATTGTTTTACTGAAACAGAATTTCGCATTAAAAAGAATCATATTTTATTCTTTAATCTTCGTTTAAATAAAATGCGATAAACGAATTAAAATAGTCACTGGCATTATAGGAAATGAGCACCTGGCTTTCAAGAAAATTACCTTTTCTAATAATTACGATTTTAAACATTCGGATGAGCTGTGATCCAAGTAAAGATGGTGCATTCGGTTGGCAAAAAGTACACTCATGTCCATAAATTAAGGATAATTCGGAGTCACGCGGAAATCGAACTCTAAAATAAATATATCACCTGTAAAATCATTACACACATCTTCAAGAATCATATGCAAATTTCAGGAAGTAACCAGATGACACCGATGGTACGTCACAATGACGAGAGTGTAAGAGAGTGAACACAGGCAAAGAAGTAAAATTGTTCGCAGGCGCTTTTTAAGCATTTCAGTGCAATAACCGAATAGTTATGACACAAAGGACGCATTTGGATGATTTTTTACGCGGTAGAACTATCGGCCGTCTGGAATGTGGGCGTACCCAACTGGAAGTATCAGACGAACTTGGAACTGCCCAGAGTGTTGTCTCCAGACTTTGGCAACAATTCGAAGATGATGGTAATGTGAGTAGACGTTACAGCACAGGTCGCCCCAGAGTTACAACGCCGAATGAGGACCGGTATTTGGCAGTTACTGCCAAAAGAAACAGGCGGAGCACAGCCTCAGACCTGTCTCGTCAGCTCTCTTCAGCCACTGGTACGACAATTTCAAGGCAGACCGTGTACAGACGCTTAGGGCAGATTGGTCTATATGCTCGTAGACCTGTCAGATGCGTTCCACTTACTGCAACTCAATGTCGCTTGCGGTTAGCCTGGAGTAGAGAGCATGCATTGTGGGATGTGGTTTTGTGGGATGTTTTCCGACGAGTCCAGGTTTAGCTTGCAGTCTGATTCTCGCCGGACTTTCATATGGAGAGCTCCAGGTACCCGTTACCACCGAGAAAACATCATTGAACGATACCGTTGCAGTGGTGCAGGAGTGCTCGTTTGGGGTGGAATTATTCTGGGTTCCAGAACTGATCTGCATGTTCAAATTGGTCATGACAAGGCAAATCTATCGGGACGTCATTCGGAAACAACATGCACGTTTGTTTCGGGGCGCCATGGGCACACAATTTGTGTTTATGGATGACAACGCCCGTCCTCACCTTGCAAACATCGTAAGCGAATGCCTTCAATCGGAGGATACCACCCGTATGGATTGGCCAGCATTCTCACCGGACTTGAATCCAGTAGAGCACGTGTGGGACATGCTTGGCCGACGAGTTCCAACCCGTCAACATCCTCCTACATACTATATACCGGAACTTTGGAGAGTATTGCTTTGAGTGGTGTAATATCCCCCAAGATCAGATCGAT
This sequence comes from Stegodyphus mimosarum, assembly GCA_000611955.2. Classification (NCBI taxonomy): domain Eukaryota; kingdom Metazoa; phylum Arthropoda; class Arachnida; order Araneae; family Eresidae; genus Stegodyphus; species Stegodyphus mimosarum. The sequence continues at coordinate 212,882 of KK112080.1, forward strand.
AATTTGATACTCCGCATGCCTAGGCGTTGAACGGACTGTATTGCATCGTCTGGGAGACGTACAGTGTATTAACAATCATACCAACCATGTAATATTTTTTTTGTAAATAGTTGTTTTTGTAATTTGTTCCAGGGAGAAAAAATCGCTAATTTTTCTAATAGTATCAAACATGTAGCATCTTTTTTTGCTCTTTTTGTTTAATAAATAAGCTTTACAAATAAGTCAAATTTGTTTTGCTTCTAACTCTTCCTTTGCCTGATTTTGCATTATCCTTAATTTATGGACAGAGTGTAATTTCGGTTTGCATAAATAGATAACAGAACTAACATAACGCTTCTGTGAATCTCACCTATTTAGATTTGGCAGCTGACATTTAGGTTGCTATAAAAACAAATTTCTTGTATTTTTACTTACAACTTATTTTACGGCCAATTTTAACAGAAATAAACATCTTCGATATGTTTTACTTAATTTTCATAAAGCGGCTGAGACTCACAAAGATATATGTAAAGTTCAAGGCGTAGCTCGATTAGCAAAACGCGTGCCAGAATTGGTTAAAAAATTTCAGAGAACATTCACTTGAAGATGACCAACCTATGTCAAATTGATGTCAAAATTAAAACTATAATTGAATCGCCATAGAATTACTTGGACTCGTTAAGAAGCTCGATATTTGGCTTCCGTATGAATTGAAAATAATTCACTTAACTCGATGAATAATATTTGCGATACGCATTTCAAACGTAATTCAGTCGACTCTTGTTTGAAATGGATTATCACTGGTGATGAAAAATGGGTTGTTTATAATAACATTAATCGAAAAAGATCATGATCCAAGCATGATGAATCAGCACAAATCGTACTGAAAGATCATGCTGTCAATCCGGTGAGATTACAAAAGGTGTGTAAGCTGCTTCCAAGAAATCAAAACGATCGAATGTTTACTGCTAATAACTTAAGTTGGAGAAAGTAATCAAATAGAAAAGGACAGAATTGGCATATCGCAAAGGATTCGTATTCCACGACGACAATGCAATCACATATTAACATCTATAGTAAACACGCGCAAAATTATTGGAGCTTCATTGTGATGTCGCAAAACTTCTTAAGCGGTAAACATTTCAGTATTAACAAGGGCTCAAATCGAACTTGGAGGTTTCTGCTGATAAAAACCTAAGTTCTATGAGCGTGGAGACTCGAAAATACCAGAAAGATGGCAAAAAGTCACCGTACATAATGGGAGATATTCGATTAAAGCTCATTTTTATATAGAAAAAATTTGATACCAAAAATCGAAATTTCTTGCCAACTTAATATTTTAAATTGCGTGTTCTGAATCCAGAATTTAGGAGGAGATAACCTGTTCTGTAGTTGTTCATAACCAGTAAAAATTTTTCTTGCATATATTAAGGATATGCAGGGTAAGACAATGAAATTCTTCGCACAGATGTTTATAGGAACTCTACCTTTATATAGCTTTAATCGACATTCATATCCTATTAAATATCTGAAGTCTGAAAACTGACAGGAAACAAAAATATATTAATTAAAACACTCGTTACATTTGCTGTAGCATCAACAAATCACGCACACTTATTTTACATATTTCGAAAATTTCGAATCCGTTCGTTTCCCGCAATCTAGAATGAAGCTAAAAAACATGCAATTGCATTAAAAATTTAAAATTATGAACAGCGAAATGATGCAGTAAATTTAAACCTAATGGAAAACTCAAAATATATAAATTTTTAAACAATATTCAGGAAAAAAATTATTCATTTAAAAAACGCGAAACTATCACAATAAGACTTAATATAACATAACGCTTGATAAATAATCTTAAATTCACTGAAGGTGAAAAAAATTCTTAAGTTTTCATAAGAGCGTTAACACCAGTCGATATCAAAAACAATTCTAGTCTTCCTATACCATGCGCGCCATGCAAATTAACAGGTCATGCTTATCCACACTGATGGAAAGAGAAAACCTTTGCACTTATATCAATTCACCTGGGTAACATCTTATATGCTTTTAGTCAGTCAACCATGCTCATAATCACGCGGCGATTTCCTGCAACAGTGTAATTTCAAGAATGTGCCGCGCCAACCTTCCCACCCTCGACCCAGATAACGGCAGACACAGACAGGCACGAGAAAATGGCCAACTTTTACGGTTATTGTGTATTACGACGTCAGAAATGTCGCAGGGTTACATACAGGATCCGATTATGGCGCATTCTGAGACCATTAAGACAACATCCATATTGTGGCGTCAGTGACACCATTACAGGCATGTGCAGGTCTTACTACCGACAGCCGCTGCAACGAAACGCAAGCAGTTCTGGACTATCTCCAGAACATAAAGCGGAGTTTATTTCCTACTGCGGATCTGAGGCCATTAATGAGCACAGAAGTAACGTGGTTTCTATCGATATTCCCGATGGAGCAATTTTAATTTTGAGCATAAGGATAGGACTTCACACGCATCTTACTGTTATTTCCCCTTACTGGAGGTAGTTTTGAGCGAGTATGCTTAAGTTTACGCAAGATTTACGACCATGCACTACTTTCATTCGTATTTTCACTTTAATTGCTGCTTCTCTGTATATCTTTATTTTTCGCATGACGTTACAAGTCTGAAAATTCCTCTACGTGTTCCTCTAACATGTTAAACTGAAATTAAGAGTACAATGTTGAAAATTCTGAACAGACAACTCAAAGATTTCTGGAAATGCATTTCCAGTTTCGCAAAAGAAACCAAGATCCTGTTTCGGTATGAGTTATAACGGAACACTTGGCCAAATTTTGGATCTAAAATGCGCTGAAGAGATTGATTCTTGGATTAATAATGAGCTTAAGTCTCATACTTTTTATCCATTTTGTTTCACACTTGCTTAAGTTAAGGTAATATCTATAAAACTACAAAATTTTGAAAGGCAGAAAATGCATTTGAATACCTGAAAATCGGAGATGGCATTTCACGCAGAATACACTTTTCAGTGTTAAGTACAGCTCAGTGTCGGTCAATTTAGAATACTTCCAAAAGTAAATTTTTTCTACCGCCGCAAAATGTGCTCAGTACCTCAATGAAGACATAGTATGAAGAATGATTTAATTTAGACGTTAAGCACTATAGAAAAAACTTAAGTTTTCAAAACTTGAAAGATTTTTAAAGAAAAATATTATGAATTCAGTCATAAATAAATTATATAAAATTAGTTCCTAAAATACTACAGGTGAGCAAAAATGTGTAAATTCTAGAAAAGCTTGGCAGCAGAGCTATTTGAATATTTTCCGAAACTTAAAATGAGTATACAGATTACCCAAATGATATTCTTGTATGAATATGCGAATAGACAGATTGAGAACTTTAATTTTCATGCATCAGAGTTTCATCTGGTTACTTATTTATTACAGCTGGTTTACAAACTTTTCAGTATTTGTTGTTGCTTGGAAGCTTATTTCAGTATTTTAAGTTTATTTTAAGCCCTTGTCGGCAATTTTTCAATAAAAAAAAGATACAATTTCTTTTCGCAGTACTAAGCAAGGTACAAAAGCGAGAGAGAAATTTAAAGTTTGAAAAACGAGACAGCTTTTTTTATGGATGAGAATGTGAAAATCGCCAAGCAGTCCTTTAACTGGGATATGTTTATCACAAGCTCAGAGTTTGCCAGAATTTCCACTGCCACGGTACTCTTTAAATGCTAACATTTGAAAAACACTTCGCTCCTTAATTCTACAAACATATAATTTTAGTTATCTTACAATATTAAAAATATGATGTAGAAGCAATACGACTTGTTTTTACGGCTTATTAAATTATACACATTTTTTGCTGCACGTCATTTAAACTTATTTCCTCGAATTATCTAAACTAACCTATCCCTTTAAAAATGGCATCAAAAATTGCAAACTTAAATATTCCTGTCAGTTTCTGTAGCACGGGAGTCAAACATCTAATTTTTATTTTTTCATGACGAGTATGCTTTCCCGAATATAATTATAGGAACCAGGAGCCTGCGTTAAAAGTTAGATTTCATTATATGTCAAAAATGTTTTCAATCCGGCATTGCCAAAAACATGAATATTTTTATATTTAAAATACTTCTGTAATTCGAAGTATATGACTACAACCAACGATTCCGAAAATGAAGGGGAAGGTGAGGGGATTATATTGTATATAAAGTTTTCGTACCGCTGGTTGCAATAAGAGAACGGTTAGCAACTGGATGTTAGGGCAGTTTCATACACAAAACGTTCTACGACTCGCCGTTTTTAAGTTTATTAGAGAATGCGTTTTTCATATTTCCGTTGAATTCAGATATCCAAAATTTTGGCGATTACAATACATCCTTTATTTCGTTCGACAAGTAAAAAGCGCCGAATTTGCAAATATTTGCTATTCAGAGGACGCAAACAGACATCTATGCGAGTTTCTGAAGCTATCATTTTATATTTACACTTCGAGACTCAGCGACCTGCATAGGCAGCATTGCCATGTCGTCTGCACTGGCTGATCTGTACAATAATTTCAGTGTACATTGCAATGGTGTGGCAACAAAATAATTTACAGCAGTTACATACACCTAGAAAAATAAAATTATCAATTTGGAAATCTTTAGAAATTACCGAGCTGCATTCTAAATGGAAATCGATTTTATTAAATTAGCGTTTAAGTAAACTATTGTAACAAAAAATCGTTAATCTGAATAAATTGGAAAGTTTTGCAAGTTATTTCAAAATGTAAATTGCACATTTGGTAAATACCGATTATGCGATTTTGAAAGCGGAGAGAAATTACTTGCGTCAGTTAAAGTCTTATAACTTGGAACTGCACATATCCAAACAAAAATTGCAAACGTTTCTGCTAATTTAAAATCATACAGTGGTAAAAACATTAACTGTGAAGTCATTAACTGACGACTACATTTTGGCGATGCAGCGCTGTTTTGAGATTACAGTGAAATTTCAAAGTGTAGCCAGACTTAGTCAAACTAATTTTCAAGAACTTTTTTAAAATAGTTTTCATAACCTTTGGCATAATTCATAATTTTGTTAGTAAACAAAACATACGCAAAATCTTTACTCATAAGGAGAACGTAAGATTTACTGAATCATAAGCTTCACAAAATTGTATGGAATTACAAACCGTTTGCTTCTCTCAGGAATTAGCAAGAAGTTTGAGTCTTTCTACGTCAACTTATTTCGAGCATATTTCATTGCTGAAGTATCCGTATCTCTGAATAATGTGCAAAGGTTTGCGATAAAACGGCAATTCCTGAAAACTAGCCCGTATGAATCTAGTCATTACGTTCATTTTACTTTACAAAGCAATTACTCAATGTGTTTTAAATGAGTAACTCGAGAGAAAGGGATAGCTAGTGTCCAAGTCCGAACATCAAAGTGTTTCTATGATCAGAACTGTTTTATTGTAACCCAAGCTTAAAAACAGTAATGAATAAAAATCTGCTTAAGTAATTATGACAAAGCATTCTAAATACTATCTAAAGTTTTGTTTGCGCATGAAAACTACGCACAAGATTATCTAAGAAAAAGGAGACCTTTACGGAAAGATTCCCAGAAAAGCAGTATCGTATTTACGCTACACGGGGAAACAGCACGAAAATACTCTGTAGTCAGTTCGTTAGTCAGGATTCGGACCATGGTTGTGAAATTGTTTTTAACAAATTCAACGTGAAGTAATTATTACGTTACTTTTATAGCAAACAATGCAGATTACCCGCAAAAGCAAGCATACCGTTAACAGAAAATAGAACTGAGGATGAAATTATTGCTCTACGAAATTAGACACAATCATTAGATAGAATTTGCCAGATTCCCTGGCACAGTTGCTTATCTGCTACAAAGTTAATCACAATCAAAATGCTATAACTTCGCATTATTGAAATACAACTAAAGATCACAACTAAATGTGTACTTTTATACTTCTATGAATTATTCTAATCTGGCAAAGCAGGTGAGAAATTTACCTAATCCCCACCTATTTTATCACACATCAATATACTCCATAATATACGAACAGATGGTACTAAAACCTCATTTCCCTTCCATTCTCTCTCAACAGAACGTCTATGCAATGAATTTTAAATAATTTTTCGTTTAAATACACTGTAGATAAATGTCTACAACTATGCAAGATTCGAACTTCAATCTATTGGAATAACTAGATTTTCCATGAACACCAAATTATTGAACTTCACCGTATATTAGTTATCTCGCAAAAGTATTTGCCTAAATGCTTTGACGTTGCTTTTTATTCAGCTGAAATGGAAATATCAGTTAAATGAAGTTCATTAATTTTCATAGCAAAATAGCATCATAACTGCAGTTCATAACAGTTTGTGGTTGACGTTCCTCGACCACAATGCCTAACAACTCTGAAACAAAGGTACAGTCCCCAACAAACAGATGATTGAGCATTAGGAACGAAAAGCTTCAGGCCTACTATTAAACCGCTTTCTCCAAAGTATTGAATCGAATCGCCGCCGGTCTCAAACGAAGAATTCTACTCTGCTCCAGACGCCACATTCCTGAGGAAGCACATTAATGACGACGCCTAATGATGGAACAATTAGCATTCCGTTGAGCTTGTGACGTGCACGCTAGTCTCCAAATGTCTTTTCCGGGAACAATAAAGGCATATCAATGTGCGGCTGCTTTGAGTCTGGCACACTAAATCGCGTGAAAGAGATACAGGGGCCATTACACTGTTAAGAACAACAGTCTGATAGCTAGGTAGAATAAATATGGTAGACCAGTGCATTAATCAGGAGTCTGGAAATTCTTTTCATTGCGTTGCTTCAGTTAAGTGTGGGAAGTAATATGAAAAGTTCTGGGCGACGTATTTATTTCTACAATCATTTGTATTCATTTAGAATTATCTGAACTTCTAACAATTCTTTTGCACTACTAACAATATTCTGGATTGGAAATTCAATGGAACTAAGCAATATTTAGGATTGCAATTTGAATACACTTTTGCATTAAATTTTCAATCCTAAATATTGTTTCTGCAATTTTATATCCTAACATCCAAAAATTTTCCTCATTAACAAATATATTGCCGTGTACAAAAAAGAAATTTTCATAGTTAAAAACCAAGAAAGGAAATTTTTTCAAGCTAAATTATGAGACAAAGGGAGAAATGCATCCGAGTGTGCAAGAGTAAATCATAGAAGCTGCAAGATTAAGAAGCAAGGTATAGCGAATTATGTATTCGGTGCCAACTATAATATTTAATAATTCATTCCGTTTTACCCAATATGGGATCTCTAATCGTTAAGCTACATTTTGTAGTTTTATTAAAATTTTAAAGAGAATGTTTAGTTACTGCGGAAAATATTCGCTGAAAAGTGATCTTCCAAGTTAGAAAATATATTGGTATCTTCACAAATTTTGTATATGCAGTGTATCACAAAAAACACGATTAAATAAATGTGAACATCTGTTTATGAGTATAGGAATGAATTATTGCTTAGGCTTTAAGGCTAGAGTCTTGGTTACACGGTAAGTAGTTTTAAAGTCGTTTTCAAATACATTCTACAAAATCTGTCAAACACTTTTACGCTGATGAATTAATTGAAAAATCGATGATTACAATTTAGGAAGACCCCATACAAATCTTAAACTACTCGTTTGTGAATGTAAGCCTCTAAAAAATGCAGTTTACATTAGGAAGACAATGTGCACTAAATTTAGCTTTATAATCATTTGCAAGTATGGTAAAATTATACTTGATTTTTTAAATCAGAAGTTAGAGCTGGATTAAGACTAAGAGGCTGTTAGCGCTTAAATGCTGCACCACGCATTTCATGGTAAAATCAGCAAAAGGAAACTTTAATGGTGTCCCTTTTCTTAGAAGCCCAAGCACGTTAATGGTTAACCCAGTTAAGCTTAATGGTTAACCCAGCCCTACCAGATATACATGTCTACAATGATTTAAAAGATATTTAGTCACAATATTTTTGAGACTACACCTTTTTACATATGTAGGACAAAAGACCATTAAAAATTTCAAAAATTCACAAAACTTCAAGAATCCGTGCAGAGGAGTTCAGGTTGCAAGAAAACTAATTACAAGACACTGAATACTCCACTAGAAAGCGAGGGAGCAAAGAAAAGAATTCCAATTTTCACCTACAAATCGATTGAAAGGACTAATCAGAGAAGTTGAAGCGATTTATTTAAATGCCAAGAGGCGGTCACATGACAAAAAGCTATTTAGATGCATTCATCGACAAAAGATAATATATTATTCCGATTGAAAGTGTGTTACAGCGATACCTACTGGCGAAAATTTGAATTAAATACTCAAGTGTAGTACTAATACTATATACCTCCAAAATACTCCTAGCAACGTATTTCCGTGCAAACCTCATTATAAATACACTTGCATGTTTTAAAATCTCTGTAGTAGATTGAATCACTCTATATATGTAGTTTTACCTAAACACAAAGAAATTGGTAATAGTGATCTCCCCCCAAAACGTATTTGAGGATTTTAGATTTGCACCAAGATCTCACCTATAATTTCGCCATGCTCCTAAAGCGCGAATGCAAAAATAAACGCAATTCTAACAATAGTACTCACATGTCGTCTCTTAATATTTTTTAAGAATCCTTATTTTATCACATGCAATTGTTCCTATAAACTGCAGCACTTTACATATTAAGCAGTTACAGCATTTCATGGACGTCAACTCCTGTGCCAAAGCATATATAAATCTAATAGTGATAAACTATACTCTGGAACCGTTGAGCCAATTTGGAGGCCCATCTTTCTGCAGTTTTCAACATTTCACCTCCAAATGTTTTCGTCGCTAACATACAGTTTCACGTTGCGGCCATTTTCGTAAACTCGTTTCTCAGGTAAAAGACCTCTTTCTTGAAAAATATGGCATCCACCTCGTTACTTGGTAAACTAAAGATTTTTAACGTCATATTCAGATAAAAGTAATGAAAATATTTTTAAACAATGCGAATTCTAAAACCTCATGAAAAATGAAAAATAGTAACACGCGGTGAGAACAAAAATGAAACACGGTGTTAGCATAAGATTGCGTCGCAAAGTATGAGAACACGCAACCAGATTTTTGGCGAAATATCTCGGGGGGGGGGGAGCTATAACAAGCAAGTAGCAAGAAATTAATATGCGTACATTAACCGAAATAAGATAATCAGTACCTTTAAACTCATTCATGCCTTTTAATCAGGTATTTTCGGGGATAATTAACACACATTTGTTAGTATTGTGCAATATATTCAGTAGTAAGACAACTTTCAAAAATACCAAGTTAAAGCAATTCATATCGCATCTTATAAATTTAGGAAGACTAATCAAATTTGTCATTTTTCCTACACTTCATGCAAGAAGTTTCAGATTTTATAGAATTTTACCTTACACTTAAGACATGAAGTTTGAAACGTTAATTACTCTGGAGTTGTTAAAATAGTTGACCAGTTAACTTGATAGCATATACATTAAACAATTTTTCAAGGGGTGTTTCATTTATAGAAATGAAAGAAAAAGCAATAAATATGTCTCGAACAGAATAACTTGAATAACACTCTGGAGTAGTTAAAATAGTTGACTAATTAACTTGACAGACCATACATGGAACAATTTTTCAAGGGGTGTTTCATTTGAGAAAATGAAAGAACAAGCAATAAATTTTGTGTCTTGAAGAGCACAAACACAAATTCTCTCTCGACATGCACTGAGCATTCAGTTTAATACTTGACCAAGACAATTTTATTCACTTTCAAAATTCACGCCTTATTGCGTGAGTTCGAGTTTTAAGATTAAAAACGCCTACAAAGTTCAGTCTCCTTTTCCATTACCCACTTAAGGTGCCCCACTGAGTTTTCTCGAGCTCTGAATTTCTCGGCCTGAGTTTTCCAAGACTGTTTACTAGCAAGAGCTTTTCCTTTTTAATTATAATTAGGTATTGTCTATCAACATAACAAAGAGAAAGTTTTGAATATTACTTCAGTTAGCTTTTAATGACAAACAGATTAAACTTTTGTAAAAAGTACCAATATTTATAGTGCGAAAGAATAATGTCCTTTATTACTCATTTCAGCTAAAGAATAATTTACAAAAAAGTTTTGCATTGGTATATTTTAATTTCATTTGCTTTATGCAGATAACGTTTTCGTAGTATTCAACAGTAATCTAAAACTACAGAACTGTACTATTTATCCTTCTACTACTTCCACTAATTTCTACAAAAGGCACAGAAATCACGTTTCCAAACATCGCGCGTGCTTTTCAAAAAATTTGTTTATTTTAATTATGAAAATATTTTCAACCTGAATTCTACTTCATAGACACACAACGGTTATTTAGGATAAAATATGCACATAAATTTCACCCCCGTTTACAAAATATCTATATGCAGAGGATTAACAAAACTGAATAACTAGAGATTTTAACATTACTATCCATGTATTAAATCCGAACTTCCCTGGTTAGAAAACTCATTCGATTACCTTTCTGAGATATGGCACTTATATCAGGGAACGTTCGGTTCTACAGGACACTTAATCTTTATTTTAATTATGACATATTAATATTGCTTTATCTCTAAAGCTACATTCTCCTTCTCCGCTATTCCAGACTAAAAATGTTAACCTTTTGCACTCGAGGTGACTTGACGTCCGCCCTTGATTTGTTGCGATAACTGGAGAGACTATCACTATTCGGTTTGACGCGATAATTTGAGCGGTAACGGTGTTTATTTAGTTTTAGTTTGGGCAATATCGCTTTATGAGTATAAAACAATTGCCAATCTTTAGTGTTAAACGCAGCCCAGACGAGAAAAAGGTTAATGACAGATTGCCTTACGAAACGGCCTGGGTTCGAATCCGAAAACGGCATGGATGTAAAATAGTCTGTCCTTTCACAGGAGGTAACGGTGGCCGTCTATTAATAGGTGCCTCCATAATCAAATAACTACAGCTTCTGGCCTTAGTAGTGGTCAGTCAAAAATGGCTAGTGCCCGGCATAATAAAAGTCTTAAATAAGTTTTTTAGATCTATTGTTATACATGCATCTTCGGTTGGTTGGTTGGCTGGCTTTTAATGGCACAAAACCTAGAAGGTTAGTATGCGCCAAACGGATAGTGAGTGATACAAATGCACGAACATTACTGAGTATGAATTGTGAGCGTATCTGTAATACTAATGAAAGTATATACAGATGAGCGTGAAAAGTGCTCTAGCAACAGGTAGAGCAGATTGTAAGGAAAAAACTCAGTTCATATGATAGAGGGAGATACCTTTTGAAAACCTTATAAGGTTGATGTTGGGGTTTCTTCAAATCAGATCTGTTGAGTTAAAACTCGTAGAATTAAAAAAATTATCACATTTTTGATTAAAAATAAGACAGCAGCTTAAAATATGATTGACTGAATTAGGAGAGTGAATTGTGATCGTATCTGTAATGCTGATGAAAGTATGCACAGATGAAGGTGAGGAGTTTTCTAGCAACAGATAGAGCAAAATATAAGAAAAAAGAACTCAAATCATATGGTAGAGAGATATCTTAAGAAATTTATGAGGTTGATGTGCGGATTTCTTCCAATAGATTTGTTAAGTTAGCATTCGTAGAGTTAAAATGATGGTCACGTTTCTGATTAAAAATAGGGCAGCAGGTTAAAATATGATTGACTGAAATAGGAGTGTTGCAAGTGCCACAAACAGGTTCCTTATCTCCTTTCAAGAGATGCTGATGTGTTAGTCTGCAGTGACCAATTCGTAGACGAGTCAGCAGTACATCCTCCTTACGATTTTCTCTTGACTTCCAGTACTCCAAATTGGGTTTCACTTGCCTTAACTTACTCAGAGTCTGACATTTCCATAGTTCTTGCCACCTGGACAAGGTCTTTGCTTTGATTGATTGATTGATTGATTGATTGATTTTTTGTAATTTTGGCACAAAACCTGTCAAGGTTATCTGCGCCAGACACATGGTAACAGTGCAGTTAGTCATTTGTAAAATCTTCTATCTTAGGTAAAAGGTGACTAAAAACAGATTAAAGTCTACAATAAAAGCTAACAAATTAAAGTCTATCATAAGGTCTTTGCTTTGATATAATTCCGTATGTCTGTAAAGAGGACCTCATTTTCTGAAGTACTATCAGCTGATTTTGCTGCGGCATCGGCGAGTTCATTGCCTTTGATGCCTACATGTCCGGGCACCCAGCAGTACGCAATAGAATAACCTGCTTTTCTCAAACGAAGGTGTACCTTTAATATATCTAAGACCAAAGGGTGGCTAGTATTTGTATTTATTGATTCAAGAGCACTCAGAGAATCAGAATAGATGATGAACTTTTTGTTATTCTGCTGGGAGATGAAGGTTAAGGAGTTCAAAATGGCTGGAGTTTCTGCCGTAAAGGCGAATGCACCTTATGAAGAGTACTACTCTTGATTGCTTTATCAGAAACAGAAGCTGCCCCGACATGATCATGGTTCTTTGAGCCATCAGTAAAAATTGCTGTATAGAAAGAATGACTGCTTCTCTAGGAAGATTTGTTGGTATTGGATATCATTGGTATTGTTTTTAAGTCCTCCAAAAATGTCAAGTAGGTGAATATTCACTTCTTGCCAGGGTGCAATACCTAAAAGGTTAAAGCTTTTGGGATGCAGATCACTTAGGTTGAGTTCTTCGACCAGTGGGAGAACACGGAGATCAAAAGGAGGGATACATGAAGGACGTGCTTGGTAGAGGCGCCAGTACCGATCAGATGTCATGAGACGAGCGGGATGTTCGACCCGTGACATTACTTTATAATGAAATTCAAGGGATAATTGCTTGCGTCTGAACTCCAGAGAAGGTTCAGAGCAGATGACATAAACTTTGGACTGGAGATGTTTTGAAAGCTCCACAGCATGTCCGTAGTGCTTGATGATGAACAGTATCCAATTTCAGTAGTACAGAAGGTCTTGCTGATCCATAGATAACACAACCATAGTGAAGTTTGGAACGAATTAAAGCTCTATATATGCGTAGCATAGAACAACGTTCTGCTCCCCATGAAGTATTTGCTAGGAATTTCATTATGTTAAGGGTTTTAATGCATTTTTTCTTTAAATTTAAAATATGCTGAAGGAAAGCGAGCTTTCTGTCAAAGATGACTCCTAAGAATTTTGCTTCTGGTTCAACTGAGATCAAGGAACCATCAAGATACAGCTCTGGTTCGGCATGTAGATTTCTTTTGCGACAGAAATGTACGCAGACGGTCTTCTGGCTAGCAAATTTACAAATTTAAAACCATTGTTGTTGGACCACTTTACTATTCTGTTTAGAGCAATTTGCAGTTGTCTTTCGATATATCTCATATCTTGACCATGACAGTAGATTATCAAATTATCAACATACATGGAACCATGTACTGTAGGGGGAAGTTCTCTTAAAATGGAATTAATTTTCAGACTGAAAAGCGTAACACTGAGTACCGTCCCTTGGGGTACATCTTGTTGTGCAAATACACGAGAGAACAACGATCCCATCTTAACTTGGAATGTGCGATCCCTCAAAGTTTTGAATAAAGGCAGGTAAGTTACCTCGCAGTCCAGTGCTATAAAGGTCGTGAAGAGTCCCGTGCCGCCAAGTTCTATCATACGCTTTTTCCATGTCAAAGAAGACTGAAACCACATGATTTCTTTTCACAAATGCATTGCGTACTGCGGTTTCTAAAAACAAGACATTGTCAAGTGAAGATCTTCCCCTACGGAAACCACTCTGGTAGGGCGATAGTCAATGATTATTCTCCAGATAGTGGGTGAGCATGCATCTTCGACTTTAGTTCGAACTCGGTCGTGGTAACAGGAATATCATTTTCAAAGTTACGGAGCACAATAAGCATGGAATCCGATGAAGAAAGCATTACAAGTGAAGACGAGTTCGGTTTTTTGTTGACGTTTGTACATAGACTACTTTGACTATAGAGAAAAGGAAAGCAACGATGAAGATAGTAATGAAGAGGTATAAGAAGGGAGGCAATCAGGATGATAGATAATGAATCTGAAAGAGACAGTTATTCTGCAGAAGAGACAGAAAATTCAGAATGAATAATGTACACAGAACCCTACGAAATACTAAAAAGAACACCGATGCCGCAGAACCCCAAGTATCTTCGGACATAAAGATTAGATTTCTTTAAACTATGTGTGAAATCCTTTTAAGTTAAATGTAAGAAATTCAGCAAACAGGCAGAAAATAGTCTCGAGCTGCCCGTTCAACCAGAGCTAAAGGTCCGAGTGTTATTACAGAAAATACACCTATTATAAGAAAAAAGTGCCTTTACAGTCATTTTTCTGCGACACAATTTCCCAAAGTTTCCTTATTGATTATGCCTAAAGTATTCACAATGTAAAGCTCCTATCTGAATACCATCCGGTATAGAAATAAAATGACCGAGTTGTTAGCTTGTTAATCGATAGCTTCTTAATTATATACCGCTTAAATAACCAGTTAAGTCGACTGAATTATCAGCTATTTTAGAGCAACAAAAAAATTAATTTACATGGATTATTCCTTTTTCCCCCCCTCATTGGTGAGACTATTTCAAAGAAGTTTTAACTTAAAAATTCTCCACCTGATAATTTACGATATTACACAGAAAACGGCAGCCTCATATGCATTGTGAAATCAGTTGCATAAGATCAGTTGAATATTAACAGAATTTCCATCTTAAAGAGCGATAAAATTGAACAGCAAACTACCGGTAACTGATAATTTTAAAGCTGCAAGAAATCCCTTTTCATTTAAGATTTAACATAATCCCTGGTTTCATATTCTGAGATTGCGTTCGTCAACAGTTCTTGAAATTTAGTTGAAATTTCCAATCAAGATTTATTTTTAAAACTAAAATTTAGGTCAGAAATATAGCAGCAGATGCAAACTGCCTACAATGCATTATACTATCTATTTGACTGCAAAAGCGAAGTTTATTAAACTATAATTCTAGAACTATCAAGACTGTCATCCTTTAAAGGTCAAAAAATCAAAAGCGAAGTTTATAAACTATCTAATTCTAGAACTATGTCATCCTTTAAAGGTAAGAAAATTTACTGGATTGATAAAATATGAAAATTACTTTAATTATTATGGAATTTGACAAACTTTATGTCTGATAGAAAAGATTCTCATGAGAAATCAAATTTGCACGTAGCGGAATTAGTTTAACGAACTGAATTCAAACAGGTAATTTAAAGTGCTAATATTGCTTACGGTATTTACTCAATAAAGCGTTGTCCATTCTGAAGTAGCCTCTAAGGAAATACAATTTGAATTACATTCTATTCACACCTCCAGGGCAAACATTTAAAACTACACGAATCTGCATGAAAAGGCAATTCACATCAGTCGAATAAACCGATCTTCTGAACTATTTTAAGTTTCATATCGCTATACCTGTGTTAAACTATAAATTGCACTTTTATTAAGAAAGCAATTGCACTGAATTAATGTTCAATATTTAGCTCTTTATTTAGCTCAATATTTAGCTCAATATTCTATAAAAGTTTAATAGACATTATGAAATGATGAGTTACTTCATGGCATTATTACAAATTATAAACGTCATTAACAGTCGTGAAATACAGCGAGTTATCACATCACATTCCTTTGGTACGAGATAAGGCCCAATGAGAAACACATTCATGACGCTATCCTAAAATCGTCAGAGCGTATGGCAGTGTCGCACCTGGTTCATTTCTTTAAATATCAGCATTAGCGATTCTAAATACTTCATTCCTGCCCAGCGCTGGCTCAGTCCTTGCATACCATTTGGAAAACGCTTCAATAACACTTCACAAATCTGCTCACATCGAATACCCATGTTTCGCCAAGTTGTTGGTACAAACATTCAGCTGTTTTAGTTCGATGCTGGTCTAAGCAGGATATTTTCCTGTTAAAATCTTGCATCACATTTTTGTACAATTTGACATCTCTCACAATATGCATGTTTGCTTTTTTTGGAATAATAAAACAATCCATCAGGATTTGCTACGGCAGTAAAATATTCATTTAAAAAAGAACAACAAATCATTAAGCATTTCCAATGAAAGCTCAATAAGTATTAAATATTGGCTAAAGCATGCCATAACACTAACAATTTGTCCAAAGAATTTGGTACTGAATTCTAGCACTCCTCGTAAGGATTATCAGTTTAAAAAGGACGTGCGCTTTCTGGAAGGGTTTTCTACGAGAAACTGGCTATATATTGTAGATGGATAAAACTAGGATAACCGAGATACAGCCATAGCTTGTTCGCCGAAATTCAAGATCAGGTCGACTTGAATTTCAGCAAAGCCATTCGGGCTTTGTTGGGGTCTACAGGGTGGCCAAAATAAAACTGGCCCGATAACTGAAGTTGCTTCTGATGCTAAATGTACTCAAATTAACAGAACTGTCTTTCACAGCAAATATTGGAAATGGCCACTGCTGAAGCCGAACGCTCTGCTCGACTTATCAAACTGAGGCACTCATAGCAGACCTGCCTGAATATGAATTGGCTAAAACTGTTCTTCGCATATCACTCAGCAACGAACATAGGCTGTTTTATAGTTAGCACTACTTAATGCTGCAATCAACCGATCACTGAACACGATCTGCACTTCTCATTCAACCAACTAGTTGCTGTTAATTGTCTGAAAATGCTTCTCTCCCACCCAGTTATCTGTACCAATTTCTAAGCTCTTCTGTTTAGGTGTGTTTTCACGAAATTGCATTTGAAAAATATTTTTGCACCAAATATAGTTTCATTTCTGAAGTATGAAACGTAAAGACAGTACATGAAACAAAGTTGAGCTAAATAAATGCTAACTAGAAATATTCCCCTAAAAGCACAAGAAAAAGTAAAATTTACAAACCCAAAGTGAAAAAGAAAATATTTAGATTCCACACCAACTTACTTTATGGAAAATTTATTCACTTCTAGTAATTACCTTAAAAAAGTTTACTATTTCTCTCGAGAATAAAAAAGCTCAATTTCCTGTAGCTAGCCTTAACGAAATTTGAAATATACTTTATCTCAGGTATTTTAAAGGAATAAACATTAGTTTCTGAACTTGAAAATTACTTTAAATACAGTTAATATTTGATTAATATCGCAAAACATTTCTGGAAATAAAGATTCAAGTCTTCAAATTAAGGCACAAAATATACTCAACAAACAATTTCAAAACATACCGCGGTTCAAATTAAAATTCTTTTTGCGGGAGGGAGAGTGAGGGAACTGCGTTATCCACATACCTATCACTGTTACAACGCATAAATTTTGAAAATTAGTGATGGTTTTTAAATAGAGTATTTTCAATTCATTGGCACATGAGATTTTTTTGTATTTTAGCCCAAAAAGGTCTTACCTCGGAAGGGATATCAGACTCGAAACGGGATTTTGCGCTGAATAAAAGACTGAATCACTTTTCAAATTGTCACCAAATATTGACCTGTATTATTTTAAAAGAAATTAAATAAAGGAGAATGTATGAATATAAGTATGTTTCTGTCATTGCGAAAACACGACGGTACCTAGAGGCAAATTATGAATAAAGTAATCCTCTACCCGAACATGGACTGAAGCCTGAATTTTGAATTTGTTTTATTATCTATTTCACATTTTGTAAAACCTTAGCGAATTTTTGATCAACAAGTTCATCGATTTCCTAGCGAGCAAAGGCAACAGTGTACACAAAAAACGCTTATCTGCAGCTCACGAGGCTGCATCGGAAATTCTGAAGGTGTGCTGCTTATAAATATTTTGTGATATTTCTGTTGAATTGAATTTTATGTGGTTAAGTGCGAAGAACATGCGTTTATTAAATAAAGGTAACACAAAACGTTAAAAAACCGCCCCTTTGGTAGTAGTATAAAAACAAAGCTTTCAGATTTGAAAAATAAAAAATGTTGGAAACGTGAAATGTGCAAGTTAACAAGCAA
The DNA here is from genome assembly GCA_000611955.2 of Stegodyphus mimosarum. Lineage (NCBI taxonomy): Eukaryota > Metazoa > Arthropoda > Arachnida > Araneae > Eresidae > Stegodyphus > Stegodyphus mimosarum. Next base: position 230,852 of record KK112080.1, read on the forward strand.
TACAACTGATTCAAAGCATCGCATGCAACGTTTCAAATTTATAAAAACTTCATATCAAATCCTGCAAATTTGATAAATCGCTCACGTAAAGTTACGTCATAAAAGAGACACTGTACGATTAAGTATTCGTTAAGGGAGGAAAAAAATGAATTTCCTTTCGCAAAGCCAACCGCGCGGACTAAACAATGCATTAGCTCTTAGCACCCTTCTCCCTCCCCCAATCGCTGAAAAAACGTACGATACGCACCACCACATTTATATATTTACTATGTAACGATACCGTCGTGTTCGCACAACGTTTAACAAAGCCCGATAGTTGCCAGTCGGGGGTCAGTTCTTTTTCTCCCCCCTCCCAGTTCCCACTCTCCGTTTTTATGCCGTCAGCTGTTCCGCATGCGCCATCTGTTTGTAGCGCACGATTTGAACCTTGCGAATCGTCGAGCGTACATACGGCACGCGTCATGCGCAGCCAGCTGCGAAATAAATCGGAAGAAGTGGGGGGGGGATCACGTGGGGAAAAAAGGTTTTATACTAACGTTTCAGGATTAGGGGTTTTGCAAAATCTGAAGAACGTTCTGCCAGCATGAGTATGAAATAAAGCCAAATGCATGTTCTCTACAGTATAAAAAGCTTAATTTGTTTCTAAATTTGGAAATGTACACTACCAAAATTTAAATTCATTTAATGACTGTTTTCAGCTATGCAAAATACTTTGTCACGTATGTTGTATGTTACATATACATAAAATGCTACTATGCAGAGAACAATATTACAAGAGTAAGAAGCATAAAGATTTAAAAAATTAGTTAATTTGCCTTGCAATTATTCTGTAACAAGTTCCATAATACTTCCTTAATCGCAATAAGAAGGCATATATGTTATCCGTTTTACTATAACCACATTAAATACATTTTAAATTACAGTAATTATTTACAGAAAATAGAAAATATCTAAATTATCACCAAGCATTGCTTTTAAATAGTCTAGTTTAGCAGTATTCTTGAGTGATTTAAAAAAATGGCATCAACTAATATTAATTCTGCAAAACCAACCAAAGTTAGGAAATACAGAAAACCCTCAGAGTTTAAAATGTGTTTTTCACTCAACAGTATTGAATTGGGGTTATTACAATTAGTTGCTATACGAATGAAAAAAATTAATTTTGAAAAAGAAAGGTCAAGGAAATGAATGGATGATTTACACAGATCTAAAAATGAATTTTTCCCTGGTTAATAGAATAGATACGAAAAATATCCGAACAAAGCACAGCAAGAAAAGTATTCAATGAATTTAAAGGGGCTCTTCAGAAGATATGGCAACTTCAGAATAAAATGGCACTAACTTTTAATAAATAAATGTGTCTTACCATAATTATATACAGTGGCTCCCAAAAGTGTTCGTACACTTATGATTTTCATTGAAATAGGGCTATCCAATAATTAAAAGTGAAAATTTGTGAAAAACACATGTTTGAGTGCTGTAAAAATTTCTGCAGAATTTAATGCAAAGTTTTCTACTTTAATTTCACCTGAAACTGTTCGACGAGTTCTCAGAGAAGCTGGATTACATGGGCGTTCTGCCCGTAAAATTTTTTTTGTTAATGACAAAAACAGAAAGCTTAGGCTTTCATTCGCAAATTCAATGATAAATACACCCAAAATGTATTGGAATAATGTCCTATTTGCTGACAAAAGCAAATTAACCATTTTTGGGCCCGATGGTCGAATAACTGTATGGAGAAGAAAAAATGAGGAACTTCATTCTAAGAACTTAGTTGGAACATTTAAGCATGGAGGTGGAGGTGTTCTTGTGTGGGGTTGCATGGCAGCAGAGACAATTTAAAATTATCAACCCAAAATTTGGATATTGGAAAACAACTTTATTTTTACTCATAACGATCCTAAGCACACAGCTCTCAACGCTCGCCTGTGGTGTCTTATTTAAACCCCATGGAACACATTTGGAAAGAACTGGAGGTTAGAGTACGAAAACACGACATCAAAACGAAAAGCGAACTCAAAACAGTCATGATAGAAGAATGGATAAACATTGATACAGAAATTACAAGAAACTAATAAAATTTATTCTCAGACCTTTAAAAGCTGTTGTGGATGCTAAAGGATATCCTACTAAGTATTACTTTAACGAAAAATGGAAATATTTACTAATATGTCAAGATTTTTTTAAAGTGTACGAAGACTTGAGATGAAATGCTTGTCATTTTTTTGATTATTAGTTCCTTAAAAATAAAGTTTCATTATACTTTTAAAATAGTTCATGTAATTTTGTTACGAATAGATTATAGATCTTAATAAAATCTCACTCGGAAAGTTTACTTTTAATTCATGAATAGAGCCCTATTTCAATGAAAAGTGAACGAAAACTTTTGGGGGCCACTGTAGCTATTTACCGCTCATGAGAGAGTTCAACAGTTTCATGTACTTTCATTGCTAAAGCTTAGCGAGTTTCTGAACTGAACATTTAAAATTTAGGAAATAACGTGATAACGTCTTTAGATAAAGCATAACGTCATAGAAAAAGCAGTTTATCTATGACCTCATAACGTCTTTAGATAAAGCAGTTTATTAAATTTATAAAACGTTAAATTTGTATAAACACAATTAAATCTCAAGCCTGATTCTTGTTTCAGTTTCTCAAACATTCTTCGTAAACAAAAGGTACTAAAAATGTTTTCCAATTTCACTGAACTCGGCGATAAGAGTACACAGACATTACCTAAAAACCTGTTTCAAGTTCTAAGTTATTAAAGTAAAACAAGGATAAAGGTTTAAAAGCTATACATTGTTGAATTATTTGAATACTGTAAAGCTACGAAGAGGGATGCTTTCGTGGAAGACTAAGTGAAATTTGCTTGTATTCACGATACACATGAAACAACCACGAAAAGCAACCATGCAACCAAGCCGTTCGTCTGAGCTCGAATCCGGATGTTAACATGTCGGCCTCAAGTGAGGTCCGTTATGAATTAATTGTATCAGTTATTTAAATACACCTGAAAGTTGGGATATTTCTATGACAACATAATTTCTTGGTCTAAAGCGGAACTGCTCTGAATGATATAAAAGATCTCAATGCATTTGTGCGCACTTAATATCTATTTTCATTTGAAGCTGAATTTGAAACAGCATTAATTTATTGAGACTAAATTCATTAAACATAGTTTAAACATGTGTATGCTACAGTAGAATTGGCTTTTATGAAATTAAATCACGGATTTTCGTTTCTGGGATTGATTAAACGTAGGTTTATATTTAAGTTTAGAATCCAATAAACTGAACAACTAATATTTGTGCGACTTAATACATCTTAACTATATTTCATGAGTATAAATATATGCCTTTCAGTCACTGTAAAAAGATGATCAACTATAGCTAATAGGACAAACAGCGCTGAAAGCCCATATATTGCAACATTCTTTGCATGTGTTCATTAATTGGTAGAAGAGAAACATGGAAGTAGTCTTTGTGTGCATTGTCAAAATCAAACAGGGCATTGAATCTTCCACGTTTTCTAGTAAACGAACGTGATCAGGTCATTGCAGTTCTACGCAATAAGGGAGAGAGGAAAATGAAGGTCTTAGAAAAGCCCATGAAACTGTCTTTATAAGCATAATCTAACACAATACAAAAAAAGCATGAGAAATAAGGCAATAATGCCGAAGAATAAGAATTCACATTGCCAATATTGGTTTCAGGCGCTTGAGTAATAATGAGAAGCAGTTTGAAAAACGAAATGGTCAGGAGGCTTCAGGAATTTAAAAAAAATATCCCGTTATAAGGATAGAGACAAGATTATTGTGATAATATCAACAGAGAGGTGTAAAACTCAAGCGACGAAATGGAGAAGTGAACATGCGACTTCGGATTTGATATTAGCCGATATCGGAGAAAAGAGCAGAATGAATTCACGAATTCCAAGCATTAGGCGACAGAATGAATCTGAAGTTTGGTCTTAAATGATACCTATCGAGGAAATAATTGATATCAAGCTTCAGACTGTTTCAATAATTACCCGGATTGGGACAAAAGACGATACAACCATCTGCTGAACAGAGGTATACTTTTTTGATGAAATTTTTAAAGGAAACTGTTTTCGAATCTCCGTTACATACGAAAAAGACGAAAACTTCCATGAGCTCAGCACGTTCTATTCGAAGGCCAGGCAAATCTCCAGAATAAAACTCTAAACAAATATGAAATCTGCAAAGGTTGTTTGGTGATGGAGAAATGGTTAATCGAGATCCTCTGACATCGAACCAAATATTAAACTGAAAATTGTACCGATTGGCTGGACCATTTCCACAACGCTCTATGAGAAAAAGTACTCATCGCTGCTGAATTGTCAGAAAAGGAACTCTGTCATAGCCCAAGACCCCATACATCTGTTCGAATTATCAGACGCTTGTATTAAAATTCATAGCCCACTCCATATTCGCTATATATCGCTGCACATACGATTGCAATCATATAATAATTATTTCATTGAAAAATGCGTGGTGTTGCAAACACAGTTGCAAAAGGATACTTTAAAATAAAATTTCAGATATTAACTGTATATAGATCACTAATCATTTATTGCCACAGTTGTCTTCATTGTGTTTTTTCATTAAAGACTTCGCATTACGGCTTTGAATCATCTCACGGGTCCCCGATTTAACACAAAAAATTGAATTTTTTCAAAATACAAATGTTTCAAAGTACAAAAGTCATTTATTTGTAAATAATTGCATGTACAATTGCAATACTGCAAATGTCCCTGTAATTATTTATGAGTAGTGTCGGCATAAAATGATTTCTTAAAGGCTAATCTTTCACTTTATTTCCTTCATAGTCCCTAGTTTCCCATAATCAAGTAGAATATATTCCCCAGCCAAACTTGATTAGTTAACAAATTCAATGCGAGCAGCTGAGTAATTTTATGCTAGTACGGAATGCAAGACAATAGTTAAAAAATATACACGATGTATTTTACTACTGAAGCAAAGTAAAGATAATCTGCATCTAAACGATCCAAAAAATTACATAGGGCTTCAAGAAAATCAAACACTGAAATAAAGTGCTTACTCTGCTAAAGGAATTTGAGACAAAGTATTAGTCATAAAAAGTATTACTCTCTGTGGTTTTAGCTAAGCTAGGATATATATAAGTGTTCAAAAATACATTGATTCTAATGCATAATCACACAATGCAGTGGCTTCTAACTACAAAGCTTTTGATGGGCAATTACGCTTTTATAGAATGGGTGATAGGATATTTGTATTTCTAAAGAAAAATAATAAACAACTCACTAACAGAGGAAGAGCGAAATTGCATTACTAAGTTATTTATTATCCACAGGGCCGGGCTTCTAGTCAGTATTACGAAGTTGCGCTGTTCACCGTAACAAAAACTTCACACCTCACGTGATAAATTACACAGTTTTTAGCAATTAACCAATTCGAAAGTAATTAAACATCTCTCAAACTTTCAGTTCGGTGTGTAAACTTGAGGGGGATGTATTTTGCCTGTTGAAATGAAGGTTGCTTTTATTATTCGCACTCCCAAGAAAAGTCATGAACTCATTGCCGACTTTGAATTTTCAAAAACTTTCTTTACATATTTTACAACTCATAGGTTTTGTGTCGTTCATAAGTAATAAAAAATCTGATGTATACACCACATGACTTTCTAGTACGAAATAAATTATACGCATTTTGCATTTCATTTAAACTTATTGGATTGAATTAAATCTACTTCGTCGATAGCCCATATAACAGAATAAATGCACTCTTTAAAATTTACTATATTTGTTTACCACAGCGACACTTAACAGCGTTATATCTCATTTTTATAACTCATCAAAACGCACAAAAATGTCTATTATCTGGAGAATTATCTTATCGTTGCCACATGTTCTATTCAAATACTATAATAAATCTAAAACTATGTGTAGAAGAAATTAAACCAAAAACAAATTTTTCGCAGATGATTCAATCATTTTTGAAGCAAAAATGCGCAATTTACCAATATCTAAGAATAAAAAACTGAGTTCACTCAGCCGAGTGACAGATTGGATATATATATACATAAATTTATATACTTTTGGTGCGGCCGATTGCCACCAAAATAGAAGGTGCACATCTACATGCTACAGCAGTCCTATATGCAAAATTTCAGTGTTCTGAGGCTACTCGTTTGAGTTCCGCGAGATACATACATCTGAGGTACCTTCTCGAAATTACTGGAAGGCAGAAGAGCTCGGATACGGTTACAGTTATACAAAGGAATACAGTTATTCAATTACAAGGCCAGTTATTACATATTCGTATATACAGGGCCTAATTATAGTTAAACAAAGGCTGAACCCAAAATGTCTGATTGCAAGGATTAGAGACTTTTATTGCCAAATTTGGAGAGAAATAGCCAAAAGTTAACCGCCGAAACCAGCTCTAGCTTGGCGATATCTTGACAATACAACAAGCGAGTTAGCCTTTGGTCAAATGGACTTGCTCCTGTATTCTTAATTTTCCGGCATAGCTTCATCTCTTTTCAAGCATTTCATGTTACATAATACAAAAGATACTACAGTTTTACATATAATTTCACTCAATTTATATATATATAAAAAAAATTCGTAACATTTATCGGCCTTTTGGCAAAAATTTAGCAGACGACTATATTTGGGGGTTTTTACACGGGTAGATACCATATATTTTTAAATACCGACAGTTTTTAGTTGAAAATATATTCTTTATATATTGGCATTTTTATTTTTTAATATATATGTAAGGAAATGGCGTAATTATAGCATTTTTAAATAGTGGCACCATCAGAGAAGTAACTGATTTTCTGCCGCCATACAGAATAATCATTTGAACGTCTCGTAAATATGTGCCAAATTTTACCTCCCGCACTGTGAATTCCGTCAAAAGTGGATATTATATGAATAAATCGATGTTTAAGTCACGAGAAACATTGCATGACAGCGTAAATGTTTAGGCAGATTGGTCATAGTAATAGCACGTAAAGGTTGTACATCCTCAGATAATTTCATGAGAACGGGCATGCATTGAAGTTACTCCATATAATCAATTATTTTTTTGCAACCGGGATGCTGCCCGAGGCTCAAATTCGTCCCCATTCTGCCGAAAAAATGATGTAAAAAGTTAAAATGCTTAATCAGCATTTCATGCAAGAAGAATCATTATTCTTTAAGAGGAATGCTTTCAAAAATACTGTAAAAAATAAGTCAAAATATAAAAATATTTATACATATTTTATTATATTTTTATAAAAATATTTATAAAGCACTGAAGCAAATTTATTGCTTCAAACAATCCTGAGGACACAATGCATTGTTAGAACATTTTCTTTCACTTAAATGATACAGATGAAGCAATAAAAATGAAATTTGTAGTAAGTATACTTCAAAAACAGTGGAAACAAAATTTTAATTTTGGTACCCAAAATAATTACAAACATAAAAGGAAATTTTTAAAATGCCACTATTCCAACAAACTTAAATACTGCTAATCAAATATTCGACCACTAAAAGTAGCATTTATTTCGAAGACTTAAAATTTATAATAAAATTTGTTTTCAGTTACGAATGCAGTTAGCTGAAGTTACCTTTACCAGAAAATGCATATTTTCATGAAATTAGTTTATGTTTCAAGATTGGGCAATGATATGTCCTTTACGTTATCCATTCCCGAATGAAACAGACTGAGTAAAGCTTAACATGGCTGGTTCGCAGGTGCCAATTATTAAAATAAGTGTTGCTGCAAGATTGCCTTTCTAGAGAAATACTCTTGCATTCTCTTTTCGCAAAATTCCCTTGGAGTGCGCAGTCCAGTAGATACGTTTTGAGAGATTTAGATTTAATCATTAGCTGCACACTGACTTCAGTCTAGTTATGGAATTCTGCGCGTCCAAATAATTTACCTCTCGCTCAAACAGAAAAGCAATTACGAATGAGATGCTGATGGTTTCTCTCCCATTTCCTGTCTACATCTTGCGATAGGCATTTAGGATTGGGAAGCGTTTTTCAAGATTTAGACCCGGTTTCAATTCACAGCTCTATTCATTAGATGCAGGCTTGGAAGGACTGTAAATATTAAATGTAAAAGACTTTCTAGAAATCGTTACTGAGAATGACCAAGTGCATGTTTCACTTATACAACTGACTTGCAATTAGTTTACAATTAGTTTTATTCCTCCAGCTTAGATTCCATGAATCTTATGTAACTACCGCCACTCGAGAAACCTGACACCATAATATAGATGACGTAAATTAGCCATATCAATCATAGCAAAAGAACGCGATAATTCTGATATTTTCATGAGAATCAAGGGAATATACGAACTCATGATGTTCCTAACTAAATTTTTTCTTAAATTAAAAACAGATTAATATGTCTTGTCTTTACAAGGGAAATTCTTTAGAAATGTATTAGAAACACAAATTAACCTCAAACTGAAGACAAGTGTTCAAGGTAGTAATTAACATTAGAATTAAAACCATTCTAAAAAATGTCAATTTCAAAGAGACTTCCAGACTCTTTATATAATGACTACAGTAAGCAGCTGCTAAATAATCATGAAATACGTTAATAATATCAGTTTGGATATTCAAAAATGGCATATCAGTTTTAAGAAGTTTTCCTTACAGATCTTGATCGCAAAAAAAAAAAAGTAAATTGATAGATGAATCATATATAATAAAACTCGTCACAAATCAGATGTTTATACATTACGAGTTATAACCGAAAGCCAAATAATGAAGCTAAAGTAATTCTACTTTAAAGGTGAATAGCGCTTTAAAGTAAATTAAAGAATTTACGGATCAATAGAGGTAAATTCTAAATTTAGCAAAAAGCTTGCCCCAGTATCTTACTTAATCACTGATGGCAAATTATATCATAGGAGAAAATGAAAATAAATCCTTTATCTGAAAGATGAACGGGTTTCAAAACAATTAAAATAGTTACTTGAAATGAAACCCTTACCTTAGACAAATGCCATTCTTGGAGATTTTACGTCGATCTTGCAGTAAATTAAAGCAAAATTGCGCAGAAACAGTTTGTACTTTAAAAGGTTTTTGGAACGAATTGTTTTTAGTAAAAAGTTGCTATTCTTGCAACATTTTTTTCAAACTTCTCATGCAACAAAAGGTTTCAGAACATGATCAACAAGCAAAATTAAGGTATGTAATTCTGCATATTGAATAGATCCTTATACTTTTGAGGTATTGCGCAGAGCAGAAGCTCACCTTAGCACTTTTTTCAGCAAATAGTATTTCTACAAATAGTTCTCGTAATGCACACCTTGCACAAAAAAAAGACAATTCTATGTCTCTCGTTCTGGGGGATTGATTGTCAAAATTTAACTTAAGTTTTCCTTGTCTCGAAAGCGCGACTTAGGATATATACATAGCACCGTTCTAACGTAGGTATTTTGACATAAAATCGGATATTTTCTGAAATAACGTGCCATATTTCCATATTTCGATTCTAAGACTTAAATTAAGCTAAAGTGCCAAGTTTTGTAAAAACCGCACAAGTAGTTAAGAAATTAGCTCTTAAAATTTTAGCTCCTCCATGTTAAATGAATGAAAAATTTATTAACATCTTTTTTTATTAAACTTATTTGATGCTTCCTTTCACACTGCAAAATTCAGATTCATTCCAAATAAAATTAGTCCATTTTTGGTTTTTAAAATTTTTATTTTAAATTTTATAAATTTTTCGAAAACATTTGAACACAAAACACAAAATTTTTACGTTCTTAAATTAGATGAATTTCTAAGCATACCTGAAAAAAATTAGACTTCTGTATTTAAATTTCCCGAGATGTACGTGAATTTACATACCGGCAAGTTTGAAATTTGGTATATTTCTTATAAGCGATAATAACGCCAAATGTGGTTTACGCACTTTGCTAAAATTATTTGAAAGTATGATAGGTGGCATTTTTCAAGATAGATTTCAATGAAAAAAAGAAAGGAAAATAGGTTGCTATAAATTAAGGAGTTCGCCAAGTGAATTATTCTCGGCGCAAAGTGAAAATATGCGCTAAGTTGGATTTTTAAATTTCTCACCAAAAATTACAAAATTTAATATCTACGTATAATTTGAGTCGTTGACTCGAAATATGGAAAAATGATACGTTATATTAGAAAAAGTTTGAATTTCGACATTCGGTTCAGCGAAACGGGAGACACGGAACGGTCTTTAATTTTGTGGAAGTGTACCTACCAGTTCACTGACGCATTGTTCATACGTTAATAACAATTTTACTTAAACAGCCGAGAAAAATTCTAGCTTTCTTCTTGCTGTTATTTTGTTTCGTATATATACGGCAATTGCAAAAGAATATATGTATATTTGTATGTCACATGAAAGTGTTTTAACTTGCGATTCGTTTTTATTAAATTAATGCTACATTTCACAATGATCCTTTTAGATTTCATTTGTACCTAAACGAATGACGCATTCATTGGGTTTCGAGACTGATGACAATTCCTGAAGTTTCGCGAGAGGGACTAGTAATGGATTATTGACAATAAACAGACTGCCATCGAAATTCTACTTCCCACTAATTTACAGATTTTATTCCGAGACGGGAAGATTATTTCATTTTCATCTGACAAAGACTGACGATTTTATCTTACGTTGTAAACTCGCAATGAATAATATCTATCCATTATGAGAGAAGTAAAAACCTGAATAAAATCAGCAATGCGCTCTTAATTACAATATTAAGGACACGATATGTATTTGCAAAAGTAGGTTATATGGATGAAATTCGTAAAATATTTCAATATGAAAGACGCTCAATTTGATAAAAGGGATAAATAAAAATCTTTACTTAAATTAGTATTACTAAATGTTGAATTGTCAAATGCAACTATTCAGAATTTTCAGATGATTTTAAAGGAAAATAAGGGACATTCCCAGAAACTAAGCTGAGCAGCATGGTAAATTTTGAAATATTTCTACCTAAAACGTATCGAACGTAGTTACTTACATAAAATGTCAATATTTCCATATTCTTCTAACTATATGAATATTTCTTTCCAGAGAATCCATTATCTAATGCACTGAAAAACAGTTTACTGAGCTTTCTAAAACTTTCCAAGATTTAAAACTTAAGGTTGTCTTATTTACATTCCAAATGCTAAAAGAAAATTAAAAAAAGATTTTGTACATGCCAAATTAACACGTAATGACCATTAAACATAGTCTTAGGGTTAAAATTTTAAGGTTAATGCAATTTAACGCTTTCGTATTAAATTCAAAAATTAAATACGATTGTCTGCGATCACTTTCCTCTGCGTTTATAGTAGTTATTTCATCAGTCCCTCAAATACTGCATCGGAATGAATGCATGTTCTTCATTCTGATCTCAAAGCACTTCGCAATTTTTTAGCAAGAGTTTTAACGATTTTTACGAGTTTGCAAAGACTTATTTGACCATTCAGAACGTCAACGAAGTAAGATTTAAGCAAATTACCCAACATAAAAAATGATGCAACTATCATACTAAATCTTTTGGGACCGAATAAGCAGTTTGGAACTTTCTCGCTACAGGATATCATGCGAGAAACAGTTTTCAGTACAAAGACAAAAGCAAGCTTCATACTTAAAGCAAGAAAACACTATCGTGATCATACTTTTTGATTACGGTAAAATTTCTCTGAATTATTAAACCTTTGAAATATCATTTTTCAATAAACACAGAAACAGAATGACATTTTAAAACTTTTCATTAGCAATAATTTAAAAAGAAGAACATTATTACAGGATAAAATAAATTTATGGTAAAGAATAGGCAATGATGGCGAACGTCTTTATGTAGAAAATTGTTTGATGCGCGCAATCTCATAACGGAATAGAACACCAAATTTTTTTTGCACTGCGTTACTAGTGAATAATCAAACATTATAAAGTAACTACATTATGCATCACAAGTGAGTACTCTAAGGGAAAGGATGCTACGCTTTCGTGGGGGGTTTAAGAGAATGTAGCTAAATTAAGCATAGGATAGCTCATGAACTGGTCCATAAAGGTATTTTACCTATATTCGAAATGCAGGTAGAATTATCGATGTTCAGTGGTCTGGTGGACGACCACCACATTCATTTAAAAGTAATTCCAATGCAGTAGCTTTTTAAACAAGTACAGGTTAGAAATGCAAAAATATATAACCGAGGTTTATTTGCATATGACATTAGTCTGAAATGAAACAATAGCGAGTAATTTGTTTAGAGGAGCATATGACTGAAAACTAACATTAGTGATTCCCCCAAACACCTTTTCGAAATATCAGGAAATAACTAAAATACCAAATCAGTCACGATCTCAAATATTCAAATCTCGAGGAGGAAGAATCCTATAGAGACCATACTTTCTACATTCAGCAGCTTCAAAATACCGCTGGTCTAAAGAATAATTTTAAAATCTGCAATTCAAACATTGACTCTTTCACTCAAAATTTAATATGCAGTATACAAAGCCATTTCTTAATCTATTATTGTATTAGTTCACCGCACATGCAAACATAAACATGATGTGCAAATAAAACATTTCGAGGACTGAATCGTAAATACGTTCATTAACGCAAAAGAATGTTTTCGTATTTATCAAGTTAACAGTTTTCAAATGTGAAATAACTCGCACAGTGAGAACTTTGCAACTACGTTACAAAGTAGTGAGCTTTGCTTTACAGTTGTCAGAATAAATTTAACGCAACGCAAATTAACGTCGATTTCAGCAACAATTTCCAGAGCGGGGGAATTAAGAAAAGGCTTTTATAACATCAACCCCTATAGCCTGGACTAAGCTGTTTAATATAATTTAATAAACGAATGGGAGTTAGTGGCCCCATACAAGAAACATTTCGAATTAATAGCATATTCGGGATACTATTTGCCAAATTAAAAAATAACAAAGCGGAATATAAGAGCTAAATTAAGAACGAAGTTAAGTTTAAACATGATTCCATGAAAAGTTTAATATTCGAACTTTTCATTACAAATCTTGTTTTATAAGTTACCAGAAACTTTAGAAAATTACGAAATGAAAATAATTTCCTTATAATTCTTAAATACAGCAATTTTTCCAAACATATGAAAGCATATCTCAGGACAACGTTTGAAAAATTATGTTATACATTTGCTCATTGGTTACTGAATTTTTCAGCAAAAGAGGGAAGGATGCTTATGTGGGAAAATATAAACGAAATTGACTTATCTTGCGTATGGGGAAAACAAACTATGTTTAACCCGCTTGCTGGTATTTGAAGTACCTATATTTTAGCAGTCTATTTGGCTATTGGCGGGAAAATTTCATCGTAAATAAAGCGTCAAAATGGACACATTTGTATGCATGAACTACATATTTAAAATTTAATGCCTTGAAATTAATTGCTAATTAAACAGTTTATTAAGTAATATCTGTGGAATAGATTAAGTATTTTAAAACATTGTGCTCTTTGATTGTCCGTGGACGCGGTAGAATGCAGTCACAGCTAATGGACTTCTGTATATCTGGAATTAAACTGCAATGAAATAAAATTTTAAATACAAAGGAATATTAATATCTCGTAATAACAAGAACAGAACCGCAGGTATAATGGTTACAACTTAATGCCATTAGCAAAGAAATTCGTGCGAGAAAACTCAATAAATTCTGAAAAAATATTCATAAATGTATTTTTAAATGACAAAGTGAGAACTTACATTCAAGCACGAGTTATCCGGTTATAGAAACCACTTCCTGTTACACCTTGTCTAGACAGCAAAGACACATACGATATTCAGAAACATTTTAAACAAATGTCAGAAAAATCCAATGTGAGAATTTAAATCGCTATTTAAACAGCACTCCAGTGCTCAAACTTTGAAGTTTCGAGCGAAATTTTATGCCGAGACGTGCGAAAAATGAAAGTTTAATTGCAAGTTCGCAAAGAAAATCGCAGACATCAGCAAGCTTCCAGCTGTGAATGAGGGCGAAGAGTCAGAAGAAAACGGAAATTCGGATATTAATTCCGGGGGATTCATTTGGATTCAGTCTTAAGGGCTGCAGTCTAAGAATTTTTAGGTTGGTATGGAAACTTGCAAAAGAATTATCCGAGCCAGGCAAAAAGCGCACGCTTATGATATTCAGCCATTTCTTTTTAAAACAGAATTAAGTTTTAGCAATTCCAGATTACATCTGCAATTTATTCCCATTAGATTTTTAAAAAATATTTATGAAGATATGATAGCTTGTTTCTTACATCAGCATTTAAAATAATTGAGGTTTGGACTCTGCATAAAATAGTATAACTGATGAAACAGATTATGCCCACTTCTAAAGCCAGAAGTAATGACCCTTATATTGTGGAAGCACCTAAAAGGCGACCACCGTTGCTTCCTATGAAGGGACAAACAGTTACACCCAGGCCTTCTGGGATGCGAACCCGGACACTTTAGTATCGCAGTTGGCTTCCCTAACCACTATACAATCTAGGCGGCCTATTTCCATATATTTATACCGATTTATCAATTCTCTAAGTTTATGTGAATGTAGTGCACGTACGGGGTTATTACGTCTAACAATGAATAAGGCAAGGATAAACTTTTCCGAGAAACGAGCTTTTCCTACCATTGAAGGATTTCTAGCCGAGGCATTATCGCTGGAATCGATGTCCCATCTAGCTAGGAAGATCAAATTTTGCCTATTACAGATATAGGAAAAATATAAAAAATGGATATATTTAAGCATGTATTTGTTTAAACCATTCAAATAATTAATTTGCAATTGTAGATAAATTAAGTTACTGCGGAACCGAGGGCGGTAAGGAAATTTTACTACCTACAAAGTGGGCGGTAGCTATGAAAAGGTTAACCACCCGATTTAGAACATTTCACTTAGTACGTCGTAAGACATCTTTCATTATAACGTGTTTATGATTTTATGCAAGAAATCCCAAATCCTGAAATAAAATTTAGTGCAGATTACCAGCTCATTAAAAAGAGCGTTATTTCTACCAAATCTTGCATATTTTAACAATCTTTTCCTAGAAGAAAACTAAATGGACGAACAGTTGTAAAGCATTCCAAAGTCCAAAAATTAAGTTTAGATAAAATAGTTCTAAAAAATGTGATTTCGCCAACTTAAATCACTAATTCTCCTCCGAACATATTTATTCTTTCACAGAGCACAGAAGTTCGGTTTTAATAAATGCAAAATAAACATATCTAAAACGAAGAAACTGTGTGCCTTCCAGTAATTCCGAGTAGTAGTAGAGATTTCTTGGCAGCCAGGTGAAAACTAGGCAAGATCGGATTGCTCAGAGCTGAATTCGGTGTATTAAGATATCCGCCTTACCTTCGCTCTTTAGATGCGCTTTTACGATCTTACTAGTCTGAAGTGTACCGATTGTACCGCGAAGAGCTGCACGAGTATTTTTGTGAAATGTTCCATAACTGTAAAGCTATCATCGTTTTTGTGCATACTAATAACTACCTCAAAGTCTAGATGGTTTAACGAGATGATGGCTAAATGTCTAAATTAATGAGCTTGGGGTCATATTTTTGCCAGTTTTATTACATTGTTTGAAAGGGTTGTTATAATTTTACAGAACTTTTGTTAAGTTTTATCTTTTCACATCTTCTATAGATGTTGTATGGGGTTCTAAAGCTGGCGATTAAAGAAGTTTCAATATACGTCGTAAAATCGTTTTCAGATCCGCGTAATTTTGGATCTTTGTCCTGTTAGAAAATGAAGTCGTCCTTTGATTTTAATTTGATCACCACTCATTGCTTATAAATTTCTTTTGTAAAGTATGTATCTAGTACATACATATAGATAGATACATAACGCCAATAATTTCCAGTTATCCACCGAGCCGCTGATTAGCAGCACAAAGATCAAAATCTAATCTGGATTTTCCCCACAATTTTCTTCTAGCAGTTGAATTCAAATTGATTCGTCGTTAAATGGATTATTTACATTGTTACGAATTTTGTACGTGTATAAATAATTTTAGTGAAATTTTATTTTTTCTCTAATATAAACATGAAACTCTAGAGAGATGATGCTCTGCCGGAAAAATAATATATTGTTGTTGCTCAACTTGGCGACCATTTGGTGATATTTTGGTCTGGCCCCTTATAACTAATAGATACTGTAACTGAATAGTTACTCTATATATATATAATTAATCGCATCGGACCCTTAGGTAGAACTTTAACCGTATATGCCTTCCAGTACTTCGAAAATGGAATTTCCTAGATGTTTCTCGGCGGCCGGAGAAAACTAAGCATCTCCTGTCAGTAGTTACTATGTTCCGCCTGAGGTCGGAGTATTGAGATACTTCCGAGTGAGCTTAGATCTTTAGACGCGCTTTGGATTGCGTTGAGTTTAGCGTTTTTAGTAGTTTCAAGTACGACTACTGACTGTATTCCGATACTGTGAAGAGCTGTCCGACTATTTTTGTAGAAAGTTCAGAACTGTGAAAAGTTCCTTTTCGTAAAATAAGTTCATTAAGCTATCATCAGTTTGGTGTGCATTCAATCTATTGTGAACTCGTACGCACGCAACAATGTGGCTGAAATTAATAGTGATAACAGAAATTAAATACTTTCTCATTAATATATGACGACTCACAATCTTATGTCATACTGTTCGAAGCATGTTTTAATATTTAAATGTTCAAATAATATAGAAACTTAAGATAATTTCTGCGTTTGGCTTACCATAATTCGCTTTGGCATACCATCAAATTTGCCTTTCACGACTATTCAAAATTAAACCTCCCAGTCTTGGTTTTTATTTTGCAAGTTGAACGTAGAATTGCATTTAATTCATAAATTTATCTTTGAGAAAATGTTTTATTATCGATTACGACTTCTAACCAAAACTAAACTGTTCACAAATTTGAAATTAAAAACGACTCCTTTTCCAATATAGATTTGACGTTACTGTAATTGATTTAGTTAAACAATTACAGGATCTGAAATATACATTTTGACAATTGCATGAGATTACAAAATCCAGAAATACGCCATTTGTACGTTTCCAAATACTTCTTGAGTATAGTTGAAATTTTTGGTTGAAATGTTTAACAGAAAATTGTTAATATTTACTTTAAAAATTCGGAAAAATTTGAAAATACCTATAATAAGACTAAGGACAATGAAATTCGCATAAATACCAGCAATTATTTGCCACCAGTGAACACAGAGTTCTGTGTGCCATTCCTTATTCCTTTATGTGAGAGTCATTCCTTATTTCTTTCTCATACGGATTATATGTATATTTTAAGCTATATATTTAGGATATACACATGGACTCAAGGTAACTAAACATGAAACAGGCTAAATCAATCGTAGAACACGAGAATGCTGCCAATCATGATTTATTTATTAAATTAGAAGAAATAATTTCATTCATTTATGAACAATGCATGCAATATTTGGAAGAAATGTAATATTTTGCAAATTTCACGCAAACATCCCTTTAAGAAGACTCATATAATTAATAAGTTGTGTCAATTTTCATGGAAGTTAATGTTATGGAATTTAAGGTTGAACTGTGCAAAAAAAAATGGAAAACAATACTAACAATACTAACAAGGAAACCGACAATGCTTGAAATTATCAAATTTCCGCATAAAAATTTCCAAGAATGTGATTAAGCAAACTTATAAAAGATTGTTTTAATTTCAAAAAGCGTTAAGCATTTAATCAGTTCGAGGATTCATTCGACTTTAGTTTTATATTGCAGCTGTCATTCTGCATTTTACGGAATGTTATTTTTAAAAAATTCGTAAGGCGTGGATGCGCAGTTCTATGAAGGCGTCTCTTCAATAATGTTCCGCCTGGACATTTCGTTCGTATCAGTCGAGTTTCGGTTCTGTTGTCAGAATCTCCGGCGAAGCAACCCGTTGTTTTATTTGATAATTTTTCGTCCCCCTCTATTTTCAGGCACGCGAACACAGACAACAGATGGAGCCGTTACAACTGGTTGCCCGGCCTTATCCAATAACGCTGAAAGAGGGAGAAGAAAGAGCATTATATCTGTTAGGGGGAGAGCAAATGTCAACCAGCTGCTGTCTCAACATAATATAGAAAGTATATACACCAACTATGCGAGATCGAGGGAGGTTTCGCTTCAGCTGTTCAGGACAAAAGACTACCAATAGAACCACGATTCTGCTAAGAGTAACACAAGGCTAAGCTGAGCCCAAAATATTTTTTGCCATTTGTTAGTGTATATAAAAACTGACAAAAGTCAATATATTTGTGCGTTCTGAAGTAAAGGAGTAAAGGGTTGTGACCTAAGCAGCAAAAATTCTGATCTTTTAGGGCTCATTTAAACCAAAGTTTACAAAATTAACTTGCTTATGCGCGGGCAATACGGCAAAACATTTTGTATTAGCATGCACATTCCTTGCTCATTTAATCAGATCTATAATCTTAAAATTATAATAACAGTCAAATCTATAAATCAAACTCATTTAAATATCTAAAATCCTTCTGCCTTTGCTTCTACGAAAATAAATTTCAGTTGCATTATAAGTCTGTTCAACGCGATTTCTTAAACAGGAACATTAACTAAATAGCATAGTATACTTAATTTTACTCGAAATTAACTTACAAACTATACTGAATGTCCGTATGCCATTTTTTAGATATTAAAACTTGGTCCGGAAGTAAAGAATATTCATTAACAACCTGCACATTAGAATAGAGAGCTTTAAAATTGCTGTTTAAGTAGTATAATGTCTAAACTCGGACTTAAACGTTTAAGATTACAAATTTTTGAAAATAAAATTCAAAGATAGTAAAGTTTTAGTAGTTGGCTTGATAGATTATGGCAAAGCAAACTAGACCTATTTGCCTAAGGGAAGAGATGCCTTCATGAAGAACTTTCTAAGGGAAACTTTAAACACTTTAAGCATGGGGAAACCACGAGAGCATCCAGGCAGCCAGCCTGTTCGGCTGAAATTAACCCAGGTCGGTAACATCGGGGTTCAGCGATTTTACCGTTCGGCCGCTGGTGAGCATAAAGTCTTAGTAAACAAGACACATCTTAACATGCACTCAATTCTAAATAAATTTCATGTTAAAAAATGTACATCATATCCTCACAATTATATCGGTATACAAATGAACAAGTGAGTAGATATTGGGATAGCACTGGTCAACATTTACACACGTTATGAAAAATTCACCATTTGATAAAGTCACGTTCAAATCATCTTTTCCAAATACCAAGATTTATCCGAAATCCCAGCTTTAAGGTTGTTTAACTTTAATGAATTATTTTAGCATGCAAGGAATACCAGAAAGACAAATATTGAAAGCACTCCATGAAATAATGTTTAGACTTTTACAAAAACCTTTAAACTAGACTTGCACTGTCATTGAATTATATTTTCTGTTAAACTATATCTATTCAAAAATGCAAACTCATAAGATTGATAAAAATGTACTAGTTACGCAATTTATAGCTTGTACTTTGCAACTAGTAACAGAAGAATAACTGTGCACAAGTTAAAATGTTAAATAAAATTCGAAGAAAATTCTGACCACTTGCAAGCAGCTGATTTCAGATATTTGACTATACAGGTCATTTCAACTTACATAGAACCTTTCTTAAAGGAAAAAATATCTAAATTAATCCTAAGAATTATTAAAGGAAATTCTAAACCCGTGTGGTTTTAATGATTTGATTATTTCCTTTTACTGAATAGATGCCAATAGTAAGGTTGTGATATTTAGATGTTCAAAACATAGCTCTTGCTTAGAGAGAGTTAAATATATATCTTTCATAAATGGCTAGCAAGTTCCTCTTTTGTTTGAAGTACGCATGCGCTAAATATGTTCAAAAATTAAAAATTTGCACAGATTATTAATTTACGTAAACAGCATTCTGACTAAATTAGAACTGCTTGCAATCAGGCATAAACTTTAGTTCCAGCGCCTTTAATGCAAAAACTAATTAAAATTTTATGTCGCAACATCACAAGTTGAAATGAAATTAATAAAAATTTTTACTGACCAGAGACTTTGTCTCGGATGAGTTTACATGACTCCACCTCCCCAATAGAGGAAAAAAGAGATCTTATCTCCTCTTGAGTCATCGTCTGGGGCAAGTAGTTGACAATCAGATTAGTCTTCGAATCTTCAGTCGAGGTGCCGGTCTGCACAGAATTGTGCAAACTGCCATTTTGTTGTTGCGATGAGACCGGGGAGGTGTCCATTCCATTCATCTGGACCACTAAGGAAGAAAATCAATTAGTAACCAACTTCCACACAAACGTTACAGTGTATTAACAAATTATTAATCAGATGCATCATAATACTTTAGTAAACTACATCCTAGAATTACAGAATAAGGCATAAAATAGTTTTATGTATACCTTTTTTGTTTGTTCCTACAGCAGATTTAAAAGAGTAATTCAAATATATATTTCGAGCAAAAACATGATTTAATAAAAAAGTTACTTTTTTAATCATTACTTAGCCACAATTAGAAATTTGGACACACTGCTTTGCCAAACTAACCAAATATTATTTTGGTAAAGCAATGGACGAGATAATCCGCAGCTAGATTTCAAACTCAGCGCAAGTTAAGATATATGTAAGTACTATATACTATAATAAAGTATTCAGGTGCCAACATGCATTCAAGAGTTCAAAATTCCAATTTATTAAAAACCAATGTATGACATCTATCCATGTAATTGTACCGATATATAAATGAGCATGTTACTGATATTGGAATCACACTAGGCGACATTTACACACATGAAAAATTGACCGTTTGATTTGAAGCAGGGGAAAGCACACAAAGACTATCTGCCAAAGATGGAAAGCATCAAAGAAAAGTAGTCTAAAAATAAGTTGCTCTGAAGAATTATCTTAGCGATATGTAGAAAACAGTATTAATTTATAATTTGGGTTTTCAAGAAGACAGCATAAAAGTCACGAGTTTCGGAGCAGCTTCTTTCAAAGAAATGGTCGATTATTGCACTCCTATCACGAAGATGACAATATTAGACTTAGTTCGTGAATTCAAGATGACAAATTTGTACAACTCAAAATCCGGGAATATACTTTCGAAGAGAACATAAATCTAAATTCTCGCATCAGTTCAGCCAATTAGATAGTTCAAAGAAATACGTGCGATATCTGTAAAATATAACTTCAAAAATTCCACGATATGTTTCAGACGTTCCTGAAATAGTAGATGCTTATTACAATATTTGGACTATGAAATAATTACCGATTTAATACAGGCCAAAGTTAACTGATATGCAATGAGCTCATTAACATACGGTAACTAACAGACCACATAGTTGTGAACTCCTGCAGATTGTCCTTTAGTTAACAAATTTTCTAACAAAATCATTCAATTATAAATAGTATTTTTGCTTTCATAAGATGAAAGCTAACTGAAAAATCTTCGTTGGTAGTAAGGTAAACATTTAACACGTTGACTGCCGCGCGCATTTTACGTGGTTCTTTTATTATGCGATGTATATTATGTTGAAATATTTATAGAAGATAAGGCGGGTTATATAATCGTAATGCATTTTTCGGCATGGGGGTTACCGGTGGCCCCCGAGACGCTGTATACATTTTTGCGATTTGTTCTTCAAACTATTACAGTAACAATGGTATTTAAAAATTTATCAGTATCGATATTTACTCTATGTATTTTTACTATTGGTCGCGTTGTCGGTCAGCTGTGTCCTGGAAAAGCAAAGAATGTTTTCTGGTCGTCGTTCCGATCGTTGTGCAACAACAGTAATGACTGCATTCAGGAAAGCACCGAGGATGGCAGCTTTTTTTAGACTGATGGAAAAGGTATAAGAAAGAGAAATTAAGAAATGCTGGGTATGAACATTTCACTGGGAATGAAGTTATTTTGTAGACCTCGAAACTGGGTGCCATATCCAAACTGTGCAGTAATTATGGGGCAGAGTTGAATGGAGAAAAAGATCAGCGGGGCACTTACTTGCCAATATTTGTAGTCATATTTGATAGAATTTACGTGGCGTCGGTTATATTCAAAAGCTAAAAATTTTTCTTCAATATTGAATGATATAATTTTATGCCACCTGCTTAGATTGAATTTCGTTTTGTTATTTTTTATTTATGTGTTAGAATATTACAGATTAAAAAATTAACAAGAAAAATTTAGTTTAAGAAATTGAGTTTAAAAACATTTACTTTCTATGGAACTATTTTTAGTCTTTTGGACTATTATTTCAGAATTTTAGACTTGGCAACAATTAGTGCCAAAAAAGCATTTTTTAACTGACGCCCGCTTCAAAGGATTAAGTTCCCCCCCGTATTAGTTTCCTTACTAATACAAATTACCATCTACTGCTGTTCTCCAAGATTATGAGAATAAGTGCATAATATTGCATTGCAAATGCATTAAAGGTCTTAAACCAATGATAAATACTACAGGATATATCTTCTTCCTAATCTACAGAATTTACCAACGCAAATGAAAGTTCGCAAAAAAAATCGGCCACTATTTTAAGAAACACATGGAACACGCATTAGTTACCGTGAACACAGAATAGTCTGCACAAGAAATCTTACTAGCGAGGGAATCATTTAGTTTCCTTACTAATAAGTTCAAACCGTGCACCTTTGATATTGTTCACTAGGATTCAGCTGGCTTAGAAAGCAATTTACTTTAAACACATTTAAAGCAAAATACGTTCTTTGATATCCAGTTCATAGAACAAATCATCAACATCTTTTCATAGTGAAATTTGTTAAACTTAAATATTTCTCAAAATTAAAGCTATAAAAAGTAAAGATATTTGCAAGTTGCACGGTTCTCCGTATCCAAAAGAAAATTACTTTTGCATGCATTAAAATTTATCAGCATTATTGATTAGATGTATCTTCATTTAGTTTTATTCAAAAAAGAAAAGTAAAATTTAAGAAATATTAGTTTAGTAAATAACATAGTATTAAAATCTATGTGCGTGGCATTCTCCTCCAGAAAAGCGAGGAGTTGAGTTTCCAAGGAGTTAATTTTAAGATTTCTTTAAGATTAGGATTTAAAGTTTCAATTTTAAGATTTTAAAGATAATTTTAAGAGTTCCGCCCATCAAAAGATGAAACCTTGCGATTCATAGCATTTAAAAATAATTCATAAATTTGGAATTTGTGAGGTCACGCGAATTTAGTTAAACGTTTAAATGATGGCAGGCAGAATCACTGGCAAGGATTAAACAGGCTAATAAGCACCATATCCAAGTGGCCGGCAGCTCTCAGTGAAGTCCGTTTTGCCTTATCCTAGGATTTGTCAGATTGGATATAAAACTGTGTTCGGATCAACTAAATAGTATTTAATTTGAGAAGCAGCCAGAAAACAATTATATCAACGACAGTTTCATTTTGTTGCGGCGAATCTGAAATCGCTAAGCCTATTGCAATCAGAACAGCAGACGAAATCAAACTACTATGATTACGTTGGAAACATGGCTGCGCAAGTGGTGGTTGCATAACAGTTAGCGCCAGGAAAGAAAACTAAATTTGCTACACCCCCCCCATGAGGAAATATTCTTAAAAAGGTGCAGTGTTATCGGTTTAATGGAATAAAACAGGGAAAATTTGAATTAAAATACTTATTGATTTGGTTTATTTGACTACAGCAGCAGACGAGAGCTATCTGGCTAAGGGAAGAGATGCTTTCGTGGAAGAGTTTCAAAGGATAACTGGCTCGTATTCACGTTATATGCATGGGTAAAACCATAAAAACGCTCACGCAGTCTTCCATATAGCAGGATTCGAACCCCGGTCGAACTACCAATGGTCAGCGACTTTACTTCATTGGTGGGCCAAATTGGTTACTGGAACATGCGCACGGCTATTGCACATACAGAACTGATCAGTATTTTTTATTGTGATAAACCTTTCTCAGAGGGTGAAATCAATTGTTTAGTACAATTACACAAATCCTTTACTAGTCCCTTGAAGTCAAAATGGGCACTGACAGTTCTGCGGAAGTTAATATTCCCACAAGAAGCCACAGGAATTATTCAGCCTTTGAAGATCACACTGAACAGCAACCTTAAAGCAACTTTAGAGTGTTCAAGATAGGTTTTCACGTGGAATGCAAAATATCAGAACCGGTAACAGTCTCGTAGTTTTCCAAAACGAGAGTACTGTAGTACATTTCCATAAACCTTTTTTTTACCTGAATGAACACAAATGAAATCTTGATAGTTTTGAAAACGCTCCATGATCCTTAGGGAGCATCCAGTTTGAACAGATTTCTATCACCACATAACTCATAATGCACTTTAACCATATACATTTAAATACGTGTTTTATTTCTAACCTTCCTGAAACAATCGCTGTATTAAAAATTTCATACCAGTTTCAGTGTAGCGTATTTCTTACACCATCGCACATGAGGATAATTCAGAGGAAAAATGAAATGCGTAAGATTAAAAAGAGTTCATATATTATCTCAACTATTCGCGTGCCAAGAACACTAGGCGCTAATGTAGGTTGGTCTAGTTTATTTGATTATGGCAAAATACTCGAGGGCTACCTACAGGGAAACATGCTTTCGTGGGAGATTTTTCTAAGGAAAACCGACTCGTATCCACGTTACACATGGCATTGCAGTAGATTTGGTTTGATTGGTTTATGTGATTACGACAAAGCCTCCAAGGCTTTGTAAGGGAAACTAGCTCGTGTGTACGTTACACACGGTAAAAACCAAGAAAACGCCCATGCAGCCAGCCCGTTCGCAGGATTCGGACCTCGGACCCAACTACCAGTGTTTAAAAACTTTACCGCCCGGCCGTTGCTCGGTCCGCATTGCTGTAGGAGCTATACGCTTAAGTTTCTCCAATACTTGTAATGATTATAGAACTTTTGCCTATATACTATAGATCAAAATTCTTTAAGCTTCTGGAGTTGCACACCTTTTATGTTTTAACATGCAACTACAATTTTATCTTAATCCAATGAATAGCTCCTACAAAAAAAGTTAAAATCATACCGGAATTAGAAATGTCACAAGCAAACAGTATATGATCCACACAGAAGAAACATTAGGAATCGAAAATCCTGCCACATACATTAAAATGAAAGTATGATATCAAAAATCACAAAGCTACCAACAGTTAGCAATTTAAACCTTGAAGTTGACTCAGGAAGTGTACGGTAATCGTACGCTTTGCTATGAAATACTCATTTTCTGTCAATTTAAAATTTCTTTAAAATTCAGTTTTAAATTTCTGAAAACTTCAGCACAGTTGTTTCCACTCGAGTTTTGAGCTAAAATGCATTGGTTAATTGCACGATCAGTTATTGTAAAAATGGTTAAGATTTCAGCTGATAATATGGGAAAAAGCCTAAAATTAATAACACCTAAAATATTAAAGATTTAGACCAGTATATTTTACTGTTAGAAGACAAATTCAAAGTAGATAATGAAAGAAAAGTTACATTATAATAAACGTGGGAAAAATTTAACAAAATGGTACAAAATTGAAGTCAAAAGTTTTTTCTCTAACACAACCCAATTCAAGCTTCTACAATCCACGCATTTTCAGTTCCTTCCACCCTAAAAAAAAGCAAAATCATTTCTATACCTCTACTTTCGTTACCACTGCCACTAAAAAAGAACCCTTCCTGAAGAACAGAAACGGGGAGGCATGTATAGTTCATTATTTCTCAGCGATCGATGTTCCCTTTCCCGTTCTTTCGATTAATCCCCACTCCCCTGCACGTTTTCCCTCTTTAAATCCCTTTTGTTGCGTAACGTGATCGGCCACTTTCAGAATTAGCCCAAAACTTGAGCATTCTATGTCTTGCCGAGCAGCGACTTTCATACGGAGAAAAGCATTGTATATAAGCATTTAAAATTTTAATTAAACGAAGTTAATGGAAAATGGAATTTTATTCATCTATTTAAAACCGAAAAGAAGCATCCGAGGAAATGAAAATTACGATTCCTTAAGGTGTTCAGAAAAATGATCTTCGCTGTGTTTTTTTATAACCAAAATATTTACTACTATTTTAATAAACCATAAGCGCAAGCATAAAAAATTCAAGACAATTTATCGAGACAAACCTAGAGCGAAAATATTCCACTTCTTAAATAAAAGAAAGAATTTTATAAATTTGAATTTAGCAGAGCGATTTCTCGTTCAAGTTTACCTTTTGCTATCAGTTATTTCGAGCTTCCACATGCTAAATGACCGTTAAGATGCTATAAGTTTAAGCAAGATAGTATAACGGGCTAGATTAGTTTAACCAGTTATCTAAATTAGATGAATTTAAATTAATAATTTACGTTTAGTCGTAAGATACTATAATAGTTAGGATATTCTTGGAAAAGATTTGGTTATCAACTTTGAGCGTTCGCTCAAAGGATAGCTCACTTGTATTTAGGTCAGAAGAAAGTAAAACACATTTATTCCCCGGAAACGCCCTTTACGTCACAGGAAAAAGACTACAAAAAATATTTTGTGATTTTATGCCCACTGAAGGGCTGTATATCCATAATTTAAAGGAAGAACCAGAACTGAAACTTTTTTAACATGCTATGCTTTCACTCTTAAATGAAGCAAATTTAGAATGAATGGTAGGGATACAGTTTTTATACTTCAGTTAATAGTGACCAAATTCTCAATGGCTCCAAAGTGAGCGTATTCCTGTATAAAATCTTTAAAATTAAGTTTGATCAAAATTTAAATATAATATTTAATGCATAGGTCATAACCTAAATATTTTTAAAAAAGGAATGCAGCTTTAGATCCTTGTAAATTCATTACATGGACAATATTTTCCATTAAAGAAAAAAGGCTCATTTTATAGTTATGTTTATCGCTTAAAAATTAAACGAGTTTTGCTATACAATGTTTAAATTCCATTCCATTTGAATAGATTATGAATAATTGTTATCTCAGCTCTGTCCATAAGATGTTGTCTACAGGCATTTTCAATTAAATCACGTCTCAGCTGGCGAGTTGCGCAAAAAAGTCAATAAACACAGACGAAACGAACTATGGTTGCTTTAATTGCTGCAAAGGATCTAGTTCTGTATGCCCGGAAGAAATACATTTCTGAAGCCTCTTTATATAGAAAACTGCTGCGTATTAGAACCGCAGAGGGGAGGGAGACAAAACTTCCACAGCAACCAAATTATTCAGTTACAGGAAACAAATCCCAGGACGATATATAGCTTCTGCAACATCAGATCTTAACCAGTGAATTGGCTTCAGTCATAAAACTGGAAATTATTTTTTTCCTAGAACTTGAAGAACATTCAACATTTTGTAAAAACACCAATAAACGCTGATCCGTATTCATTTATTTGCGTATTGTTTTATGAAAAGTGAATGGAATACACTGAGCCAAAATTTAATATTTTACTATACAATGAATAAGCTTTTCAGTAACTAAATCAGAATGTTAATTCAAGAAAATTTGCAGCTGCAATTATGCCCTTTTAACTGATCGAAGTCAGTTCTACACTAATTGGTAGACATAAAATTATAGCAAATATTTCAAGAACATAAAAAAAAAGACAGCTTTATAGAAAAAAATCCCAAATCACCTTTTAGCATATGAAACTTGCCAATGACTAATGCATTATCTTATACCTCCATACGGATGTTAACGTTAAAACATTTTCGATGAATGCCTAATTTAATTCTTAAAAACATGAAACAGTTATCTACACCTTTCTCAGCATTTAAATTCAATAATTACATTGATAGTGAATTTACCCCCAAATAAATTTTACAACAAATTATACTATTAACATACAATATAGAAAGAAAAACTTCATGCACATGTGAATTTTAATATTAATTGGTAAGTAACTTCTAGTCTTGATTGATAACTCAAATACAAAACCTTGAATTTTAGAGTAAAGGGTTCACTTGGGAGGTGCCTTCATGGAGACTTAGAGTAAATGGCTAGCGTTCATGTTAACGCATAATAAAGCCTTCACAGATATTAAATATTGAAATTATTCGATTTGCTACCTTAAATAGAATTCAAAATTAATCAGCTCAGCAATCAATTACAATCTTGCCATAGTTTACCATTAGTAAAACCACGCCTTTAGAAATACATTTAGTCTTAGACTAACACTCATTGATGTATTTGCATTTATTATAATTCAGTATAAAACTGTAAATGTGACTCCTACGATAGTTTAAACATTTAAAAAATCCGACTCCTTTTTCAATTACAAACGTTAATTGAGACGGAGGCTCTGAAAATCGTAGGACTGCAAATACTCAGATCAGTAGCCTTTAAAAATATAGAACATAATTTATGCTTTTCTAAAACCAAGACGCTAGTTTTGAAGAAATCTGTTATTTTCTTTCCAGATGTAATCAATGTTAGATAATTTCTAAAATAGCAATTATTTCAAACATCTTCAATTTATTAATCCATAATGATCAATTTCAGCAATCGGATCATTTACTTCTAATCAGGCAATTCATAGATGAAGCAATTTTGTAAGCTGAGGGGCATTTGTATAATTAGTGCAATTAGATTAAAACTATGAAACGATATACAACTTAAAATAAGAAGTATAATTGGAAACGAGAGACCTTTCTCGCCTTTTTTAAACACGAATTCGATTACCAAAAAATGGAGCAATTCTAATAGACTTAACTGTCAGATGCAGTGCCCATAATACAAACTCCCTTTTTCTCTTCTATTCAGCATAGACACCCAGTATTCTATAGTGGGCTTAACACTTCTCTCAGCTTACTGTTTGATCATCCAAATGTATCTCATTTATTGAGAATTTTGAGTTTGATCAATGCCCTGATATCTGCTAGTCGTTGGTCATTGCAGTAGTAGCCTTAGATGTAATATCCGCAAGTTCATTGCTAACATGGCTAGGGATACAGGAATAGATAATCTGAACTTCAGAATTTCGGTAATAATGCCATACAAACATGCATAGGATTACTAGGATTTTTCAATCACTTAAGCGCACTCAAAGACTATAGATAATGAAATTCCTGAAACGTTGTTTCGAGAGGAAATTAAAGCCTGAAAAACTAGAGTAAGTTCAGAAGTGAAAACCGAATAAGCTGGGTGTAATCGAAACCCAACAACTTTTTTTCCACTACAAAAGTTGAACCAACATTCTCTCGTGATTTTGATCTGTATAGAGGTATAATTTCTACATTCAAGCCTTGCCATAAGGAATGGGTTTTTAAATGCTTGTATAAAAAATTTTGCAAAGAAAACACAATAAACTGCAGCTTTTTACTCACTCCACCCTTTTTCAGGCTTGCTAAATCTTGGGTATACACAATTTCAGAGCATTAAACAATGGTAATTTGTGCTCCTCAGCAATGTGACATCAAAAACAGTACAAGAACACCAAATTAGAATAAACAGATTCATCACTGGAAATCATGAAATAAATGGAACATTAGAAAAACGAGCTTAGGTGCCTTAAAGGAGCTAATAAATTATAAGTGCAGAATATGATTGCTTCTATTAAATATCAAACGATCACAGATTGTAGAGAAAATATATTTGCTTAGTATTTATCAAACAACCCCCGGGTCTTTCCAACAGCGTCTATTTTTAAATTTCAAGAGTTTCTTAATTGAATCCACCTTTCATCATATCTAAAAATGGTCATTATGTCGTAGCCAAGGTTAGCGTCGAAACGCCCGACACGCGCGTGTCGGACCAAGTAGGAGATCTAAAGAAATTGGGAAAATCGTCACCTAGAAAGAAAAGCTGTCGACTCAAAATCAGTTTCTCTGCCGAATTTGGGAATCTCGTGACGACTTATATTTTTGGCTTGCGTCCAAATTATGAATAATTCAATGCATTTTCAGACAAGGTAGTTTGAAAAGGTATTCCCTGGTTATCCTAATAGGAGGTACATGCATACATTTTTCCATTCCAGACCAGACTTTTTTAAGTTTGCGTACAATAATATATGTACTTCGCGAACTTCATCACTTCATCAAGAATAACTTCATCAAGAAGCAAATGCTAACTGAAACATTTCCTTTTTACAAAGATAATAGGCAAGTGTTTTGAATTTCATTAGAAAACTGCGTGGGTGAAAATTTAAGAAAGGTTTCAAAGACTATAAATTCTTTCCGAGCCATTTTCTTATCCACGGTTTCAGGTCTCTTCCTTTGCATACTGCATATGCATGAGCCATTCAATTTGAATATGAAGGAACTACGTTCTTCTAAAACCTATTTTGAATTTCAGCAGCTATTTTCAGAAGCTATATTTTGAATCCAACCCCACTTTTAGAAAACGCAGTAAGTAATAAGGGATCTAGTATAGCTAAGCTGCAAGTACTTTGAAAGGATTACCGAATGTGTACGTTGCGAGAAATCCAAAGTAGAGTAATAAATACATTAAAATACTAAATTCTACGCTTTCGTACCGTCATATACAAGATCTGCCGTTTCTGGGATTAAAATGTTTCAAACAACAACTTTATAGATGAGAGGAAATATTTCGTTACATCCACTAATAAATAGGAACTTCAGACTACATCTGCCTTTCTGCGAAATTATCGTAAACTCATTAATTGCACTGAATGGATAATCATTTATTTTAGTAGTGCCGCGCATATAAGATTTCGTTAACTACAAAAATCAAAGTTAAGTTTTGACTTCATTCATACAGCTTTAATGGTCTTTGGTACTTTTATCACAATAATCTTTAATTTGAAATATATTTCGAAATTTATTCCTGAAAATAAGTCAGTAAATAGAAGCATCAAGGCATTACCTATAAAACTGGTGTTTTCTGAAAATTTTTACTGCCCGAGAATAAGTGATAATGGCTTAATTTCTAGATACTTCTGTTAAGCAATATTTATCGCTAAGTGAAACGTGTTCTTACTATAGTTGTATAAAGAAATACTTATTAGTAACCTGTAGAACACAGGTTAACAGGTTAAAAAGACATGCTGTTGGCTTCTTTTAAGGCAAGATTCTCGTAGCAGATCAACCTTTAGAACTTTGCAAACAAAATTTTATAAAATTAGTAAGAAATGTGAAAACTCTCTCAACTGTCAGCTCTTTTGCATTGCTGGCTGTTCACGATGTTAAACATGCGTTTAAATTGCTTATATTCTAAGATTTTAACTTAACGAATTTCAACAATTTATCTCTGCATACATTTTCGCAGAAGTCAGCAAATTGACGGTAGCTTGAGGCGAATTGTTCAGACCAAGAAGCAACTACATAACAGTATAAAATTTTCCCACAGATTCAAGTACTTTTTGTTCAGTTAGAAATGCATGTTTTTCAGCGAAAGGCTTCCTTTGCCTATTATTAAGCTTTTAAACAAAAACAGCAATTCGTAAGTTTATTCTTCAACAGGCTTAATTACATAACAGTAATTCAAGAAAAAAATGGCCCATGCCCTTTCTGATCACGTCACTTGTTGTTCTCACTGTGACCGCTACTCGCTGAGCATTGAGTCCCTAGCAATAGATTTACATTCAGATTCCTACAAGTCAACAATGCATTTTCTTTAATAACAATAGAATTTTCGAAAGGATTAAGTCGATTTTATTTAATTTTGTAGGTGCCTGTGGAATTAAAAAGATTAAACTACACTTAAAGTTGCCAATTGCTAGAATCATCAACTAACATCGAAGGTCACATCAAGTTAAAATATAAATCAAGAAATGTATTTTATGTAATCATACTTAAATATTTAGAAATGTACCCTTCCAATATGTTGTCGGCATTTTTGAGGTATTAAACGACACTAATTCCAGCGGTCCAGCTAATTTAATACAAAAGAGTGACGTTACGCCAAGTTTAATTGGTCTAACTTAGCACGTTTTAAATAAAATTCAAGATGCCACAAATTTGTTGACAAATAAACTGGATACTTATGGCATGAATTGCTTGTTCTTATCGGCACGCTGGTCTCTACTTTAATCCAATATACTAAGAAAACTTCTGGACACCTTTTTTCCGCTTCCTTCCGCCGCCTCTTTTCGTGATTCAGCAGATCGATGTCTGTCCAATTCGGGTTAGGATGTTGAATCGAGTTGTCATGGTTACCAATCGCCTTGTCAGCCAATATGAGGCGCAATGTAACGCGGGAAAAGTGGGCCGAAGCAAATTTCCTAATCAGTCTTCAGAGGTCCCTTTCCCGTAATGTTATGGATACTATAATGCAAGTTTTTTAATCATAAGACTTAAGTAGATTTCTATACAGCACTACATATAAAGCATCTCAGTCGTTAAATTCTGAAATTTTCTTAACTTGAACGACGTCTGCAGTAAAAACTGAATTTTCCCTCATAATATACAAAATATTCCTTTCTCATAAATATTTCAAGCAATATTCTTCATTCTTAGTTTACAATTAAGAACTAAAATGTATAACTGAATGCGTAATTACGCAGCTTCAGACTTTCTTCAGCGAAATTTTGGTGAAAGGTACATCTGGCTGAAAATACCGCAGAATTTTCCCTAGAATACATGCCAAAATTATTTCACAAGAAAAATACAAGTTTTCGGTTGAAATTCTTTCTATATCAGTCTAAACAAAATTGGTAGATTAAGATAATAGAGCTATTCATAAGCATATCAAACAACAAAACGTTCGATTACAACATTCGCATTCAAATTAGAATTCCGTCTAATTTGAATAAAATTTTTATTTTGGGTTTTTTGTTTATGTGATTATAACAACGGGAGAGAGGACCTTTTTATGCGAAAATGGCTCGTAAATACTTTGTTTTGGGGAATTTCTCGGCCAAATCCGACATCTGCCGGAATCTCCCATCAATTCTGAATACTATCTTAAATCGATATGCAATATGATCAACATATGTATAGTTGATTTGGTCATTATGAACCGATTGAATTATTTATGGCACAGCACACGAGGGCTATCTACCTAAGTGGAAAGATGCTTTTGTGGACGACTTTCTAAGAGCTACTAGCCCATATTCACGTTACGCATGGAGAAAATCACGAAACCTAGGCCATATGCGGGGCGCTGTTAATAGAATGCTTAAATGTTTTTAGTTATCTTTAGAAAGGCATTCACTAACGCGGGGACATGAACACCTTAAATCAGCGATTCTCAATCTGACGCGGGTGGGAGGCGAGCATATCGAAAATAAAAGATTTAAAAAATTAATTTACCGAAAGGAGGCGAAACAAAAAATAAAATACACATTTATACTGATACAATGTACTTATAAATATATCAATACTGCAAATATATTTGATAATTTAGCAATAATAAATTAAGAACAAGTTTAATAATTACTGATGGCATCTGTCTTGCAGAACAAAGTTATTCAAAGGAAGGTTTAATATTAGAAATTTATACTTTAAGTTCTTTTTCTATGTTTAACTAAGATCTATATTTTTTGTCTTCAGAGCGGCCACCGTAGAAAACCGGTTACACAAATGTAGGGTGTTGGAAATGGTAATAGGATACGAAATGTTTTCGTTTTCAGTGCAGAAAATTCATCAACCACCTCTGCCCAAAATTCAGAGTGATTTATTACTAAATTGCCTTTTGATTTCACCACTTGACGTGAAATCTATGAAGATTTCTTCAGCAGTTGAGAGCCCTTTTGGAGTACTCTGAATTGAATCCCTAACCCACTCATAACTTGCTATCAAGTTGTCGCCAGCAAGAAAATAAGTTTTAAAATTCTTAGCCAGCATAGCTAAATGATTTTCAATGTTTTCAAAAACAACTTTCGCATGTTGTTCTTCAACCTTGTAAATTTATCCCCATTTTCAAACACTTCTAGGTTTTTTTTCTTTAAATTTCTGCTCCATAATTCCAATTTTCAACAAAAAGCATTAATTTTATCCCTCTTCTCCAACATATATACATTTGCTCCTTGGAGTTGAAAATTCGAGGTATCTAATTTCTCGAATATATCGACCAAGTAGCTCAATTTCATCAAATAAATAATCTCGAAACTCAACTTCATGTCGGTTTTCCTCTTCTAGAAAAGTGGCAATTTCTTCTCCTGATTCATAAACACATTGCAAAAATTTCCCATGTGATAACCATCTTGTCTCGCAATAAAATAGAAACGATGAATGTATTGCACCAATGTCTTTAAAAAGCACAAAGAAGATTCTTGATTTTGGCAGTCTCATTTTTATATTATTTACTACGGTCACAACTGTCGTTGGCACAATATTCAAACCATTTCTTTGGAAGCCAAAACTTCTCTGTGGATCATGCAATGCATCTAGATGCACAGTGGAGAGTTTTGTTTCACAAATGCTTGTATACTTTGAAATATTCCAGACATTGTACGAGCACCAACGGTGCATATTCAGACAATTTTTCCACTCTGTTTGCCTCATTTATAAAAATTATTTAAAGCATCAAATAATGCTAGTGCTGCTGCTTTGAGTTTTAATGGCTTACAAAAAAGTAGTTTTACTGCTGGCATACCATCACAAAAATCTAACATACTGATATTAGAAATGCTATTTCTGAGCCTTTATTTATTAAACTTTAAGAAACTGGCAATAGAAATTGTGTTTACGAATGGAACAGTTCCGTCTTAGTTTTTGAGTAGTGAAGATTGCCGCTAGCCATTTTGTAACTTGCTATTCTTATTTAAACTTCTTTTTTAGTTGTAAATAAATGTTTATCTTTAATTTTATGCGATTCGAAGTTTGATTTTTTAAACGAAATGAAATGAGCATCTTTATTGCTATCTCCTGTCTCATCAAGCCGAATTGAAAACGATTTGTCACACAACTTCCCGAAAAGCTGCTACTGTACATCTTCAGCTATATCATCGATTCGACGGTCAACAGTATCATTTGATAAAGGTATGAACTGTAAGTCTCCAGCAAAATTATCTCCAAACATAGTTTCTACGGTCTCAATTGCAGACCGCAAAATAAGCTCTTCTATAGTAGGCTTCGCAGATGGCGCGTTTTGTTAAAATAATTTTAAAGTAAATTATTTTAACTGATGACTTGTTCCATTCGTCTGCAATGCAAAAAAGAAAAGGAAAATTAGGTTGCTATAAATTAAGAAGTCCGCCAAGTAAGTATTCTTGGTGCAAACTGAAAAATACGCGAACATAGTTTTGAATTCCTTCATAAATTTCGCACCAAATGTTACAAAATTTAATATTTATGCATAATTGGACTCGTAGAATCGCAATATGGAAAAATTTGCATATTTCAGAAAAAGGTCCGATTTTATGTCAAAATACCTACATTAGAACATTGCTATATATAAATCTAATACATGCCCTAAGTCGCACTTTCGAGACATGAAAAACAAAATTTGAATTTCGTCAATCGGCCTAGGAGAACGCGAACTATACCCAAGTGTCCCTATTTTTTTGCGCAGTGTACATTACTGAACTTCAGTTTCTCAAGCTTCAATTACTGGACTGAAGGACTGAAAATGAATACAGTAAGGCTTCCACAACATGATCTAAGCGCTAAAAGTTAATTGCGTTTATATATAACTCACAAACAAGTATTACGAAAATTCATTTCTGGATAATAGGAAAGTATTTATGAGTCTACGCAAGTTTAAATTATATATTTTTATTAAATTGACTTATCACTGATCTTTACACTTTGCCGACAATAGTGAAATAGCAGAAAAAATGGCCAATTAAGATTTTACCATTTAAATCTAAAGTTACTGCTTAAAACTAAGACAAAAAGCAATACTCGGAAATGTTCAGTTAAATGTTACCATCTAATTCAATATAATGATTTTTGCCGTCATACTAAAAAAGCTAAATAGTAAAAAAGGGAATTCAATTTAATGCTAGGAAAAAATTGATTTTAATATCTTCAAATACGGTAATGTCGCAAGTTTCAGTGTATCGAAAGTTGGTTGCTGGTAAAAGCATGGGGGACACCAGCTATGGTTTCATGGGTCAACTGGTAATGCCTTCCTATATTAACTTTTATTCAAACTTTAGAGTTTACAAAGAAAGGTTGAGGAAATGAGCAACTGAAGCTTTGCAAAGGATCTAGAGTTTACCGATTATAGTACAGCGTATAATCTCACCTTAAACCCCGCAGTATTTATTGAAAATAATGATTTAGGGCAGAAAGATTAAAATAGTTTCAATATAATTTGAAATTCGCAAGTCAAATTTAACATCCGTTTTGGTGTAGTAAAAATAACAGATAAACAGAGATAAATGTAATAAATACCGAGTGTTGTAATGAACTGTAATAATAATACAGAGGTGTACTCGGGGTTATTACATCTTATAAAGTTGCCTTCTGAACATATTTGCCGGATGTAAAAGTTTATTAAATTTATGCAGTATAAAAACGTGTACTTGACAAAGATCTAGGCCGTGGGAAGAGTCGTTGCATAACTTTTTGAAACTTCGGATACCGATGTTTACATTTAATTAGAAACCTTTAGAATGCCATATCAGTTTATGGGAATTTTATGTGATTACCCTCAGTAATCTTATATTAAACAATAATAGGATTCACTTTAATAAAGGATTAATAAAAGGATTCCAGTTAAACACATTTTTCAGCGTTTTAAAAGCATTTCTACTTGTAGCTCAAGCCTTAATTTGAGGAGGAGGAAGGGTTAGACATGTTTGCTGTCTACAAAACAAATAAAATATGGACACATATGGAAATGAACCAAATAAAATGAATTGCAGTGTAATAAATTTCAACTGTCAAACACTAATATTTCGGAACAAAACCATAAATTCTTGTGAATATATTGCATATTTTACCAATGCGAACAGTTCTTTTTCGGAACTTAAGTCAAATGTCCCTAACAGCAGTAAACTAGCAAAACTTTTACTGTTCCTTATGAGCATTGATATAAACTCAGACTACTGGTCAAAGTGCCATTCATATCGTTATCTTAGGCTATTTTCTTATCGTTATTACCGTAACTTCGTCCATTTGGAAGCAAATTTTACACTAACAAAAATTAAAAGCCGTTGTTCTTCGCGCAAATTCCAATGGATTGTTAATTTTGAAAAGTTACTATTTCAACTGCTAAAACACTGAGTAATAATCTTCCTTAAAAGGTAAACGTAAAACGTTTAATTTTAAAAATTAAGTAAAATACCGACATGAAATAATCTCTTGCCATTAACTTCATCGAGAGAGCCATGTTTATGTATGTATTTACCAATACACTCATAGCTTAAATATTAGCAACTGCCATGCATATTTCAGGTAGTCTATCAGCATGAAAAATTTCATGCAAAAGGAAAGTAGGTGTGGTTTCGATCATTTTTACCGATATCATGAAATTTTGTAAGCACTGAAAATTCGGAAATGTCTAAAATGATTACACGTTAATTGCAAAAATCAGATCACAGAACTTAAAGCGAGTAGAATTTGAAAGCTCGTTAAGGAAAATGACCTTATGGAGAAAATAACAGAAACTGGCTCATATTTTATGTTTCACGCGGGTGAAACCATAAAAACAGTATGCAGTCATCCCGCTCACCAGTATTCAAGCTGTGCTTAAACTATCAATTGTTTAATCCCTCAGCCACTGATGAGCTTCAGTTTAGATTAATACGGAAATTCTGTAACCTGTAAACCAAAGTAAATTTATAAAGTTCAAATCATTATTTGCATTAAATAAAAATTAACAGCTTGGTATCACGGACAATAATGCGCATAAATCAGTAGCAAAAATACGTCCAAATTGTAGCCACTTCAATAAATTGAGCATTTTATGAGTTATCCCAATAAATTTGCTATATATACCATGATATATTCTCTATAGAGTAGGCGAAATAAATGGCGCGAAGAATTAAATATCTCCAGCTCCCATGAATATAATCCGTCTGTATTTAAACGATAAAACAGTTCTTGTTAAGAGCTTTACTCAAATAACGATTCAAACTAAATAAAATTGAAATGCAGAGATATTCCATTAACTTATCCTGCATACTACTAAGCTGAACAAACAGTAGAACTTAATTGTTCACCACTTCGCGGAGGCGGCGAGAGAAAATATTGACTATCCGACAAGCCACGTCTTTGCTTGTTTACCTGTGGGATATCTGACTACATTCGAATGAAGTTTGCCTTAAAGTAGCTCACACAACAAAACTGATATTGGGGCACCGCGCTATCTTCCACTCAAGGGGCGAAATGGTATGCATGGCCGACTTCAGATTGCGTAAACGGCTGCCGGGATTTAAGACGTTTTGTAAAAGGCTGAGAGTTAGGCTTGAAGGATTCGATTTCTGTGGTTGTCTGGCATCGCAACCGAACCATGGCACTCGATAAGAACGATCCGTTTAATCCCAGGTTTCTATAGATGAGGTTCGCATTTTCGAAATACTTCTACAACAGAAAATACAATCTCCAGATTTTAACTTCGTGGTTGGATTTATTCCACAGATGTCAAATGTTGGACGTAAAATATATAAAGCTCTTTTAATTCAAATTGACAGTTTATGCATGATGCTTTTACAATGAATTATATAAACTAACCCAAATATTTCACCAGAAATTCACAAAGCTACAGATTACGTGAAATTATGATTTGAAGACAGAGTTACTTTATGAGCACTGCTAACTGCTAGTTTAAATCTGAACAGTTTTTGAATATGGCAATGAATCTAATGAGGAATGTGAAAAGGAAGCAATTATGAAATCATGCACTTGAATTGCATGAATTCCTTTTCCATTTATTGCCAATATTTAGTATAGAATTTATCATGTAGAAAGTTAAAGCTCTTAAATTCAACCTACAAATAAGGACAATCAATGCATCTTTATACACACATTAATGTAGGTTACATCACATAATTGAATTGTGTTAGCTTATTTATTTTAAACCAAAGATTTCAAGGAGATGCTAAAAATAGATGCAGAAAAGAAAGTTATTTTGCTACGTGCATAAACTTTGTTCCGAAGCAAATCTATTTTTGAGGTGAACTATTGTAAAATATTAAGCGAAATTTATTAAACGTTATAATTAGTAAGTGGTGAAAGTAGTTCCAGAGAAAGAAAAAGATCTATCCTTCCGTATTTACTCACATTAATTGTTCTGTCGACTGAATTCCAATACCAAATACTCCTGAATGTAGACATTAGGAAATTTATTTACTCGACTGTAAATTAGATATTCAGTTTGGTTATTGCTCAAAGCAATCAGCTTTTTTATCTTTTATAAAAAGACTAACAAATATCACATGTTATAAAGTAACTCATGGGGTAGTTATTCATTCAAACTTGAGAAAAAGTAAAAGAATTTGATAACTGACGCACTTATAAATTTAGAAACATTATGCATATTAAATGTAAATAAGTTAAAAGTTTACAAATTTCACTACAAACATTTATAGTGTTTAATAAAGACTATCTTGATAATTTGTTGCAAATGGCTGTGCTCTTAATTCTACAACTTCAATATCGTTGTTCTAACCTGGATTGACTACCCTTGATGCCATTATAATGAAATCTCATCTCAACCAAGTGACCAATATTTTAAGAAAGAACAATTCATCAATGATCACTGTCCGGTTTCGCAGAAGATTAAACCTAGAATCATGGGAGGATATCTTTGAGACATATCCTTACGCGGGTTATCGAAGTTCATTCAGATGACAAATACCTGCCAAATAAACTAATGACAGTTAAGTGCCGAAGATCTAGCAATTTTCCCAAGCAGATTCGATTAAACCATTCTATGCCATTACATATTTAATACTAGTTAAGAAATATGAAACTGTTTGCGGTTTTCGAAATTTCGCCAATTCTCTAATGTATTCTCTTCTGGTCGAGTACACGAGGGTTATGTACTTAAGGTAAGAGTTTAGCGGATGACCTAAATGAAGGTGACATAAGCACAGTACACATTGAGAAACAAAAATTCAGCCGTTCCATTAATTCTTACGCCAAATATTTTAATTCACTCGTGATCTAAATATGTATTAGGCTTCTGGAGATAATATTCTTTCCTTATCTTAATTTCCGCATCGAGATTCATTTGATGGGCACCTGAGACAGCAGGTTCAAGAACCAAACAAATAGTCTTCTGGCATCAAATCGAATGCGTTAAAATTTAAATACAATGCAGATATGATTACAGGCAATGAATATTACACATATATACCGTTTGTCTCACATTTTTCATTCTGGGAAAGTTTTTGGTTTGGTTTCAGTTTATTTGATTAGGCCAAAGCACGCAAGGCCATCCGCCAATTTTGGGAAGGATTCGAAAACTAATTTATTAGAATCTGGTTTCTTTTAAGACTTGGAAATTTTCCATAAAACATAGAAGGGCAATGGAAACTTCTCAGGTGACAGTGAAAAATTTTTCGTACATTTAAAATAAGTTTCGAACAACTTCCCATTAAACGTAAACGTTTATTAGAATATTGGCCAGGTTTTTTTAGCAGTTCACAAAATTTAAGATTGAAATGGGAGTGTGGTATAAAAGGGAACTATAGTCAAGTAAATACAAATCAGAGTGAAGCTAACAAACCGAATCTTGTCGAAGAGAACTATAAACTCTTAAGGCTGTTTATCCTCACTTAATTGGGCCTTTTAACATAAAATTACATTTAATACAGTTACATTTATTGAAATAAATTGCATTTAACAAATATGAAATCAAATTCCGAGGCAAATAATAGCAGTAGGTTCAACTTAAAAAAATCAGCAATTAAATGCACGAACACCCACTTAGATTAAATCGAAAAATGGCGATCCGTTGAAGAACCTGCTGATTAAAATTAATACGAATCATTGAGGCTTTCCATTGATATTCACGTAGCGTTCATTATAAAGGTACGAATGAATGAGTTACGGCCTTTAACTTTCATCACAAACTTCATTTCGTATTTGTATGCAAAGTGAATCGATTAAATACTTGGCAAAGATTAAAATGGGCAGCGATCATAGTACTCGATGAGTAATCCAATGAATGTTAATTCGGGAAATATCGTAACGCAAGTACTATTCATTCTCATATTTCCAGGCAATTCAAATAATTTCAATTTATGGGTGAAGTATTAAATCTGCAGTCCATTACGGTCTATTTTTATACAATATATTAATTACTAAATAGAGTACTCAGTTTCTAGTTTCAGCGAAATTTCATTGTTGCCTTTAAATAGAACACTGAATGAACAGAATTTTGTAAAGATAAGAGATAAAATTTACCAACTTCAGAATTAATATACTTCTGATAAAGTCAGTGATTTGATTATTTCTGTCCATGAATCTCCCACCTGCATCTCTATAATCGAGAACTCCAGATTTCGCATGAAATTATACTCACAGGAGGAATACTTATTTGCTGCAAAAGAAAGTTATCGAATAAAATTCTTTGTAATCGATGAATTCCTGTTTTAAACCTATATTTGCAAATCAAACTATGCTACAAAAGCATTTCTGCAACAATTTTGGTTTTTAACCTTTTGCCTACGAATTTAAGACTTTTTACCCCATTTTCTATCCAAGTGAGCAAAATACATCATAAAGGAGGTAAATTTAGCATTTGGGATTATTTTGACAAAAGTTTTCAAGCCAAAGGCTGGAGCATATGTCCCAGCCTCAGTTAATGGTGGAACACGTCAGACACGTAGCGATCTACTTACAATAAGCACACCTATTATTCTGGAAAACTTACAGGGAATAGATTTTACATCCTGTGCGTGAAGCATTCTTCGCATAATCCAATATCACATAGGACAACTCATTTGTTCTTTTCTCTGTCTATTTGTGTACAACCAGCGTAGCGGCTTGTTGATTTTCCAACTATTAAAAGATGATCCCCAACATTCAGGATATTCAAAGTACTAACCCAGTTGTAATTTTTAAACTTTTAGTGGAACATATGTCCTGCTAGTAATCAAATGGTTAAACCGGAAAAGGTTTTATGCTTTACTATTACATACACTCAATTCAACCAAAGCGTTCTTCCCCCCTCCAATATATAATATTTTTAAATTGAAACTTAAATGTCTTCTCTTATTTAAATGTGTCCGAAGAACAAAAGTGCAATATTTAAATTAGCACAAACGTTAGGTTACTTGAATATTGCAAAGTACACGAGGGCAAACTGCATAAGGGAAGGGATACCTTCTTGGAGGATTTTAAGAGCAGCTATCTCGTATTCACGTTACACATAGGGAAAAACCACAACACTGCAGCCAACTCGTTCGCCTGGGATCGAACTCCCGCTATTCAACGATCTTAATCACGCGCTACAGATGAGTTAAAATGTCAACTGATATTTTTGAATATTTAATGGTGAACAAATATTCGAATATTTTGGCACATATCCAAAAACACTGGACTGTAAAGGATTAATCTTAAAAATGAATACTCTTGGAAGTTTCCACTTAATATAAATTATGGAAGGCGTTTTCAATTTTAATGACATTTTCAATTAAAACAGTATTACAAATCAATTACAAATTTATATAGCAAGCTGATTTATGAAAGTTTTCCTAAAATTATGAGTTTATGGGCGACGAGCTTAATGAAGTAAATACCTTCTTAATACGACTTGGTTAAATTTCAGCGAATTACTCTAGTTTCTTATTTTGCTACATAATGTTGTTGATGGCAAGTATATTAGGAAATAAGTCAAGATTTGAACGATAGTACAAATTTAATAACTT
Organism: Stegodyphus mimosarum; assembly: GCA_000611955.2. Lineage (NCBI taxonomy): Eukaryota > Metazoa > Arthropoda > Arachnida > Araneae > Eresidae > Stegodyphus > Stegodyphus mimosarum. The sequence continues at coordinate 273,489 of KK112080.1, forward strand.
ACAGCAGACACTCATGACAGGTAATAAATTTTCTCTGCTATACATGAATGCGTCTATGTGATTTAAATAATAAAACTATGCAAGATGGGAAGAAATGTATTCCAGGGAAAAGTACTTTTAATACTATATTTCAAACGCACATGTGAATTCGTTTTATAAATTATCGTAATTTTAAGTACCCAATTAAGAACTAACACATCGAAAATTTCAATCTTTCAACAAGTTAGTAATTATGTAAAAGTTTTTAAAATATCCAGCTAGTTGTGCGTTAGTTGGTTTAGTAACATTAGTCGTTACAGTTTACGTTTCGGAATCCACTTACCAATAGTAGTCTTTCCCAATCTTTGCTTTGCATTTGTTTGCGCCGACATCTGAAAGTGTAGGATAAAAGATATGAAGACATTGTTATATAATTCAAAATTGTTTTAAAAACTGTTTAGCACACGTTTTATGTAGAAGCAGTCACCATTAAAAAGTAATTATACAATTCTTTCTACATGAAATAAAGCTCACGAATTTTCGGTAACAAAAGGTATACTCAGTCGTCAAGTGTTGAACGACATTAAAATTATTTTGGAATAAGTTTTATTTAATCTACTTTTAATTTCTTTTAACGCATTTTTTATCAAACAGAGCAATTTCGAAGTGAACTATTGAAAATAAATATTTAGCTAATACCTTTCGAAAAAGTATTTTATATAAATTATTTATATAAAATACTTTTTAAATATGCTTCCTATACCGATCATTTTACATAAAACTCAAACTTTAACATAATGTCTCTTAACCAAAACTAAAAGGGTTTAAACAAAAACTCAATTTTAATCACTTCCAATGAATTCCAAGCTCACTATATTTATATGCAAAATCAGAGGTGTGAAATATAAGATTTGAGGGATTAGGCGAATTAAAATGCGCTTTTATTAAATGGATTTACCTGCAGGCGAATAAACAACAGCGGAAAGTATAAACAGTTTTCTAAAAGTTAAATCTTGCAGAACGAATTTTACAATTGTGATGCACAAGGCTATTTCTACTGCCAGTGTAGAAGAAAATTCATTGTGTTTAACTTCATTGATTTGAATAACTTTAAATTGGAATTCAACATTTCAAAACTGGAACTTTGACATATCAAATGTAATAAAAGTCAACGTGTAAATATGATTGGCGAAAAAATAGGTAAAAAAAGAAACGAACCTTTTGGGCTGTGGAAGAGGAGAATCAGTTCATTAACTGACAGTGTAAACAATGTCTATTCGGCTGTTTTGAGACAATACAAATCGTCCTCTACCAAACTTTAATGCTGCGGTAGTGAACCTAACGTCTGTTCATCTGTTTCAAACTCATTTTCATGCAGATTTTATTAAATTTCAGGTTAGAGTTAGGAATGTCTAACTATAATTGTATTGATTCGAAAGCTTAGTTATTTGAACTGGTTTTGCTTTGCGAATGTTTCAGAAAAAAGCAAAGGAAAAACAGATGTGAGAAAGTTTGGTTTTGAGATTCCCTTCTATACATTCTTTTTATCATTTCTTAAAGGCTTTGATACTACATCTTTAAAATTTCCATCCTCTCAATATTTTCAGAGACTTCAGAAAATTCTCAAAATAACTATTCCAGTAATTAATGTATATTGCCCTGTCTTATTTTCGAATTTGTCTGCTTCAGTTGTGGGGTTCCCGAGAAAAACTAATTCCATTATTAATTGTGCACTCCTTAAAAGCAAATAAAGTGAGCTAAAATGCGATTCAAGTTTTTTTTTTTCCGAAATAAAGGTTAGGAGTGCACTGGCCATGAATAAAATGCTAAAAGTACAATAAAAAGTTAAAATGCTTAAAGTTCTAAAACAAATTAATATTCGAGAATAATTCGTTAATTTAATAAAGACACTTATACATGACAACTGATTATCCGAACGCTTTCTCATTCGTTTAGAAATAAATTTGTTCTTATAAAATTCTTGGGAAGTTGGGTATTTTACTACCTTATGTTTATTAAACTAAATATTTGAACAGAAAAAGCCACGCAGATTATCTAATACTATTTATTTGTAATAGAAAAGAAAAAGCAGTCATTTCACACTCATTCTACATACTTTAAGACAAAATATTATGCATTCCTGTTATTTCCCTAAAGTACATTAGTTGCAGCCTCCAATAAAGTTAATTTTCCACTACTGTCTAACTAAAATGTAGCATATATGGTAAATTTATGAGCTATAGATTTAAGGCATTAGGTTATCAAATGGCATAAATTTGCCACTGGTTCTTTAGATGCAAGACTGTATGTGCCTATTAAAACGTACCATTATTAAACGTAATTTATCTTGCAGTTAAGTTAAACTGAATGCATTAGAGAATTTACCATAACGTTTTGGTAAATTTCAATTAACACATTTGCAGATCATTGTCATTCATTCATGGAGGTAACATTCAATGTCTAAATTCTGAAAAAAAATCTAACCAGTCCAAAGAATACCAGATATGCTTTGATAGTTTTACTTCGAAGCATTAAGAAGGAAAAAACAGTATTCATCTTACGAACTGTGTTCTAGAATATAATTCAATCGAAGGGGATTAAAAAGCGCTCGGGGGGTTCGATAATAGGGAGCATTTTCTTTTACCCCGTTCAATTTCTACAGTACGGAAATGGGTTGACTAAGCTGAACATCAGAGGAAGGGTACGCTTAAGGTCATTCCTGTTGCAACCTAGTTAGCTTTTCAGAACTTTTTAATGGGGTGCGGGTTGGCATGGTGAGGTAACAAGCAGAACGTAAACCTTTCAAGCTTCTCCAAGAGAGCTCTGGTGGTTAATTTTTTTTTCTAAGATTCAGTTCAAGAGGTCTTTGAACTAATGTTTCAACACTTGAAAAGGGAAATGGAAGAGACAAGATGCGGCCTCACAGGATTTTCAAATAGTGTTTATCAATATAGTGCGACAAGGTTTACATGAAGTATTTCCAGCTTTAAATAGTTTTTAGGTTAGCCAATCAACAGGGATTTTTAGAAAGATTCATCCAGCTTTTATGAAAGTAGGAAAAGCATTAGCTCAAGATTCTTTCACCAACAGTTTTTCGAATGTTGGAAAAATGGAAGCAAAAAAGTGGCTGAATTGCCATTGTTAGAAAAAGATGCGTACAAGAAATCATAGGATGCAATTTAAATTATTTAATCAGTAATGTGGAAATTTAGTTACATACAAACTCAAGACAACTCAGCATATAAGGTATTTCTCCCGCCTTCTTCGCATGCCTTCGTGATGTAGTGGTCTGCATGCTCGACGTGTAACCGAGAGGTCCGTGGTTCGATTCCCGGCGAAGGCGTTGCTCACTTTTCATCTACTCCTGCTTCCAAATACCTAATGTTTCTGCACTGGTGCCCGAACTAAAAAAGGTGGTAGATGATGATTCTCCACCACTAGGATTTAGCGACTGGGTCCCCTAATCTCCAGTCGTCCTTTGAAAGGGGAAATACATAAGGTTTTTTTCCCGCCTTCTTCGCATGCATTCGTGTAGTGGTCAGCACGCTCGATGCGTAACCGAGAGGTCCGTGGTTCGATTCCCGGCGAAGACGTTGCTCATTTTTCACATCTCATGCTTCAAAATAACCTAACGTCTCTACAAGCATTTCAAATTCTTTAAACATCGTTTTTATTCTTCTGTTTAGGTAATCTAGTTTTCATGGTCTATTTAATTATGGCAAAGCTCTCAAGGGCTATCTGCCTATATGCCTTCGTGGAGAACATTCTAAGGAAAGCTGGCTTGTATACCAGCTACACATGGTAAAAACCACGAAGGCGTCCATTTAGCCAGACCGTTTGCCGGAATTCGGATCTTGGACCTAAATACCAGATTTCAGTGAATTTGCCGCTCGGCCGCTAGTCGGCCCTTGTAGTTTTCACTTCTTAAATAGAATATTAAAATGCAATACATACTAATACTATTAAAATACTTAATGACTAAGCTATTAATACTTCTGAAAGGCATACAACGAAACCGGTGTAAGGAATGACCACATTAAGAATTTGTATTTAAATATTGATTTTCAAAGACATTTAATGAATAATCATTTTATATTGTTCTGTTTATCTGAGGCCGAGTTTAGCTGTTATAAACATAAAATTTCCACATATTTATCGACAAAGGTATATAAAATATTTTATTCAAACATTAATGTACAACTTCGTGGCATAATAAAAATGGATTCATATAATTACATCAATTACAAGATTATTCTATCTAGAACAGGATATGCAACGTTTTTTCAAATTATGAACATAAAGACTTTGTGAACTCGAGTGAAAATAAACGGCTAACTTTATGTTAGGGTCGTTAACGTTAAAAAAAGGCCAGTTTCAGAAAGTTTACCCATTTAGAGAGAAATCCCTTCAACTGTGTTAAGATTCCTTAATATACACTCACGTTTGTGAAAATTGCAACACCAAGAAGGAATCGTCATAATTGAATGCAATTTAATACACAGTTGAGTGGCAGTGGTACAAATAAATGATTAAATGTTCAAAGCAAACAAACAAGAACAAGAGATCAGAATCAGTATTTTGTGTGGCCACCACGCGCCGCAATAAGTGCTGCTGCACGACGTGGCATGGAGTCAAACAAAGTTTGAATGTCTGACTGAGGAAGAGCATTCCATATCGTTTGTACGCGTACCCAAAGTTCGTCTGCAGACGCAACAGGACGAGGATCACGAGCAAGACGCCGACCAATGACATCCCACACATGTTCAATTGGCGACATATCCGGGGAACACGCAGGCCAAGGAAGAAGCTGTACCTGCTGCGCTGCAAAGAAGGATTTAACAATCCGAGCAGTATGAGGGCGGGCATTGTCCTGTTGAAATACAGCGCCTGGCAAGCTTTGAAGGAAGGGAACAGCTTCGGGCTGTAGAACTTCACGGATATACCGGTTGCTGTTCAGATTGCCCACAATTCGTAGCAATTGAGATCGTCTATGATATGCTATGGCGCCCCAGACCATAACTCCGGGTGTTCGTCCACTGTGGCGTTCGATAATGCACTCCGGAAGGTGGCGTTCACCGGCATAGCGTCTGACACGAATGCGGCCATCATGGTACCACAAATTAAAGCGGGATTCGTCAGAAAACACGACATGCTGCCAATCAGCACGCCAGTCTCTATGCTGATTGGCCCATTGTAGCCGCAGGCGGCGATGGTCGTGCGTTAGGGGGATCCTGTATAAAGGAGTCCGTGCGCGCAGTCCACACTGCAGCAGACGTCTACGAATTGATGAAGCACACAATGAAACACCTGTAGCTATTGACCACAGTGCTGCCAATTGTCTAGAGGAAGCTGTACGGTCCGTCCGCGCCATGCGGACCAGGTGTCTATCATCGCGAGCTGACGTCACATTTCGGGGTCCACTCCCGGATTTCCGAGTTGTCCGACACTCGTCCGTCCACTGCTTCCAAACGCGCATCACTGTGCTGCTGTTACGCTGCACACGAGAGGCTACTGCACGATACGACAATCCAGCTTCACGAAGGCCGATGATTCTCCCTCGTTCAAACTCTGTAAGTTGTTCAAATCTCGCTCTCTTTCGTCGACGAGGCATAAGTACAGATTGAGTTAACGTTTACCACTAGCAGATAACCACCGATAACCATACACGCCTCGCTACAGCCGTCTATTTATTCGGATCCATCAGCCGTTCAGAGGGCGCTGCTCAGCATACGCATGCGCTACGGATTTGCAATTCTAATCATTTGCATATCATGCGCTACTTTGCATTTCCTGAAAATTTCAGCTCACTCGCGTAAGTCCTTCATGGTGTTGCAATTTTCACAAACGTGAGTGTATTTAGAGTCATTTAACTTAGAAAGGTGAGTAGACGGGAAGTATACATAATGCTTCTAAAAATAACCGGGATTTTATTATTTAATGGTAGAAAAAAAATCCCTAAGAAATACGTAGATTTATATAAATTATGGTAAAGTACTGAGCTATTTGTTGAACAGATGCCTTCATGAAACCCGGTTCTTCCATATTAGCCCATTATATTTTGGTTCAGTCTGGCGTGCTTTTATAGAAAAGAATTTACAATTGCAAAACATACTACATATCCCACGTTTTAATTAGTTATTTATCCCGTAAATAAATCAAACTGACCTACGGGATTTTTGTTCTGGCGAAAATTTCACGACGACTGCTTTAAAAATAAATTCAAAGCAATTGTTTTCTTCAGCGGTATTTCTGTAGATACCGCATTGCAGTTTCTTCCACTGAAGGAAAATTCCGCAAAAGCATATTTTAAAATTGACTTTAATGTTAGTTTTTCTCTATTCTTCTAGAATCTGTTGAGAACTCTGAATACAACAAGAAAAGCGCATATAATAATTGCGACATTCCTTGACAGGACTGAATTTTTTTTCTATATGCGCAGTTTCTTGAAGGAATCCAGAGGCTTCCAGAGTATAACGAATTCTCCAGCTTTGGTGACTTCCACCAACAGATTAATCTTCCACCAACAGATTAATTACCTAGAAGAAAGAACAAACAACCTAGAAGTTGCAAGAGAAACTGTTCCGGGTCACAAAAAATGAAAATACCTATGCAACGTCAAATGGACAACAGATTTCGAAACTTAATCGTCCTCAAGCCAGTGTTCAGTTACCTACCAGTGCTCAGGTGTTATCCGTTCCGACACTACTAAGACATCGGAAACAGCAGACAGTAAATTCGTATATAATAAAAAAATTTAAATGAAGTAATGCATTACTTGAAAGGGAGTAAATTTTAATCAATAGAACTGTCAAAAATAGTAAATGTTCATGAATCTTCTCCGATTTTGTGTATGTTCGAACACATGAAAATTTCAAAATGTAGACAAACATGAGAGTGAATTTCTTAATATCTGAAGTTTGATGAGAATTATGAAACGAACCCTAAGCTAAATTACGTCAAATACAAAGTTAAAGCAAATATTCAATCCAATTATCTTGCTGAAATGATTCTTTTTTCACTCCCAAAATAACGCTTCAAGCGCAATAGCTCTAGGCACCTAATGACAAACTGTAAAGAACCGGTGCCCTTTGCGATAGTACTGGTTTCCGAGAAACAATTGAGAAATCTGCCTCGCAATTAAGTTCCAGATATTGCTTTTGGAAAATGTCGGTACCCTTACAATTTGCATTACAAAGGGTAAGCTATTGCAATAAAAATTGTAGCAGCATTAGATCAGTGTTTTTAGCTCTTAAAAATTTTAGTTTCATTCCAATTAACTTCGAACAGAATAACAGCTCCAACATAATACATACACCGAAGAATCAAATTTTGTAGAAAATTGTTAGATGATATTAGTTGCCATGCCAACGGAAATGAAACAATAATTCATGCAAAAGAAGCAAAACAAACTATTTCATGGAAAGAATCTAAATTCTTGTACGATTCACAAACTTACATAAAGAAATAAAACACCTGGATCAATCTGAAGGACTTCAAATTTTAAATGGGAAATCTAAAGAGCACAAACGGCAGTTTGTATCTTCCAGTAGTGATACAGAAATAAATATTTCCACAACCACGCCATTCTAAGCATGAAATTTCAGAAAAGGATTAGCACTGTAAGCCACATTTACGCCTAAAGAAGGCAATTAGGCGAAAGCCTATACATCCGACGCCAGAAGATTCAACATTAGGTAGATGGGAAAGTATCGATCGAATGAGAGACCCTTAATTAACAAGCATTGGCGGTTAACTGTGCTGGCTAGGAAATTGGACCGATGAAAGATTTTAGTTTCTCAAACTATTTTACATTCACAGACTCAAATTTCCTTTTACTTTGCAAACTGTTTTGAATATCGAAAACATGACGACGTTTTGAAAACAAAGCTGTAATTTGACTCATCAAAAGTATCAGGAGTTAAATATTGGTGAAAGTTATGTTGGACAAATTCTAGAAAAGCTAATAATTGAAATTGGCGTTTCTTTCGTTTTAAGCATAGCATTTCTTGGGGAGGGGGAATAAAAGGCCAATTTTTCAAAACTTCAGAAAGATTACATTAAAATTCTCTAAACTTCAGGTAACAATGCATCTGCATTAGGAAGCTGTTTGCCATTACTTCGAAATATGTAAATCTTTACAAAGCAAAGAATTCAATTAGGAATCCGTTTAATGTTAATCCGTTTAATAATTGACTTAAATAAATCCAATTGAAATACGAAACGTTAAAAAGTTCGCTTGAATAAAAATTTGAAATGAGTAATTTAATTTGACTTTCATTCAAATTAAATTATTACAGGCATCAGTTTTGAATTAAGTGTTTAATTAGGTAAAAATCTGTTAAATTTTATAAATTTTTAAAATGTCCCGTCTTTAAAAAATTAACATTTTTATAACTTTAAATTGGAAATAATTATAAATTGGAAAAAAATAATGGTAATTTTACAAAATGGGTAAAAATAGCTTGGTTACATATTCAGTCAAATTATTGGAAAATACACATAAAACGAGGCAAAGAAGCTTATGAGAATACAGTATGCGAAGTCTCACTAGGAAAAAAATTGCCAGTATGATTCGAAATGCTCATTTCTAGAAAAATAATGATGTTGACAGAACTTTAAACATCTACCAATCAATTCTTCCTCTCACTCTATGATACTTCATAACTGAGGTTGTGACTCTACAGTACCTTCAGATATCATTAAGTCATTTGATATGTATTAAAATATTGATAACATGCAGATTCGTTATGTTTTTCAAATATTCATTACAGATTTCAATTTTCCCGATTTCAATTTTCTGGAAATGTCAATAGCTCAAAATCCAAAAACACTAAATACATACATTCCTAATAACTATGCAGGTGAGAAAATTGCAATACTTAATTTTTTGTGAGGAGATAGACAACGGAAAAAAATTTTAATGGATACATCTGTAAATTCGTCTGTTCAAACTGTTAGCATCTCTAGCTATACCACAAAAAGGGACAAAATAAAAGTTTAAAATGTTGTTCCAGGACAAAGTCCTTGTAACCTCACAAATATTCAGCTATTCAGGGTATCCTTACCATCATTCCAGCAGCTCTTTTCCAGCTGGAGCGATGTATAAACAAGTTGGGAAGCCTTGACCTGACCGAAACCTGGAAGAAAAAGAAACTGAAACCATCTAATGGCAAAAAAGTTCTATATCCTGTCTCAGGAACCGAAGACCTCGCTTCTCTCCCAACTGTCCGACAAGGGGGTAGGAAAAACCAACTCACAATTGCCACGTGCCACGAACCAACCCCACTGAATAGCGAATGCGTAGCATTTGCAAAGCCATAGCGCTCGGCTCTTATTCCTTTGTACCCTCAGCTGAGCGGAGAAGGGGCCCGCAGAATGGGAACAATGGAAGCAGACATTACTTCCCCACACAGCCCCCCCATCAACAAAGAGGATTTCGGAGATGGGGAATGGGAGGATGGAACAGCTGCCCTCATTTCGTTGCACCCCTGGGAAATATCACATAGCCTATTGCTAGCCCTGTTTAAAAGCAGAGCACAGAATATTCAAATATAGATGTTTGAGAGCAGCTACTTCGAATGGATACCACGTACATGAAAATTCAATGCGATACGCACTGAAAGTATTTCGCAGAATGGGCGAGATTAAAATTTTTAAGACGTTACCTAGGCAACCCATAGCTATGCTGAAACACAACTAATGGTTCGAGCAGCTATTGAATCATGCTAAAAGGCGAAAAATTTTTTCAGGAGGAATATTTCATTAATTTTCAACTGTGTTCGTGTTTAGAATCTTATTCTGAATATTTGTAATCGAGAAAACGGAACGGATTTAAAATTGTGCTTTAGA
>KK112080.1:283369-330011 GCA_000611955.2 Stegodyphus mimosarum
TTTAAATTGTATCATTGTTAGTAAACCAATTCGATAATTTTAAGTTATTTCTCTTAAACCCAGTTCAGTACAAATATTACAATATGGATGTAAGTATAAGTAAGTTACTTATGATGATTGCATCATAATCTAATGCCTCACTTTCGCAGAAGAGCTCTCCTTTTTTTATTGGGCAAATATTATGACCCTTATGAAGTGTCTGCGTCACTTTTTTTTAGTCCCGTTATGTTAGAGGCATTTACACGCCTGTCCTGTCAAATGTTCCCACTCTGCAAGGCACAAGTTTAAATTTAGACACATGGTTTGGTAAAATTCAATTTTGTAGAAACGTTGCTATTCGACATCCGATAAAGTTTCAAGTTAGTTTATTACTAAAGGTATCTCAAAACCAATATGCCAGTATTATCTTAATTTAACTTTACCTAGAACTGATGTAATTTATAAAAACAGTGACATAGATTGCAGTTTACCAAATTTGACGTAAATTGTGATATACCTAATAAATTGGGAAAATTTTGGCACCATAACTGCAGAATATTTAAATTCTGTATGCTGTGGTTGGGAAAATAAACGTCGAGGGGATTCATTAGCGAGGTTCATTTTTCACTTAGAATAAATAAAATGAGTAATAACGGAAAGGATTATATTTAAACTTAGGTCAGGATTTTAATTTTCATGTTAAATTCGTACTTCAGGGAAAAATCTTAAATTCATGTTCTCTAATAACTTTAAAGCAAAAAGACCATATGCAGAGAATTTAAATAACGTCACAACTTGAGGATAGTTTGAATTCATTTTCAAATTTTACACGTACGACAAACTAATCCTCCATACCTTCTTCTAAAGGTGAATTAAATATATCTATTAAATGTGTCTCGTATTTTTGTATATTCACAATTTATATTTGTTTTAAGAAATTGTTTTTTATATTTAGACTTGTTTTAAGAAAATTTTTTACAAATAGTCATCTTTACAACTTCAGCTAGATTAAAACTTTAATGCAACTAAGATCAAGTATGTCTTAGAATGGTATCAAACCTTTCGACATTCGAAACCTAATGTTTCAAGCACAATGTATTTCACAACGATTGCAGAGGTTCCGAAATTACGAAAGACCTTCAAAGCAAAATATTGCAATAATCAATGAATAAACGTATATCAAGCCAAAATACATAAACTTCTATTTAACTCAAAGCACAGTTCTACTCCGTCACATCAGAGGAACTAGAATTTAAAAGCATTAATACATTTCCAAGAACGACAAAATTTCGAAATAAGTTTCCATGGTTACCGGATATTGCAAGACCCGAAAAACAGGAAAATGCTATGCCGAGATATAAATAACCTTATTTACGCCATGAGGAAAGAATTTGTTTTTATAAATATAAGCAGGATAATTTGGGATCACTTATCGCATCTTCAGGCGTTACATCTGAATTTTGAGATGAGTAAGGAAGAAGAAATGTAACAATACTTAAACATTTCTGACAAATATTGTGGAACGAACTGTTGGCATTCTAGCAATTTAAAGTGATGTTCTGTTACACAATTTTGTAAAAACACATCCTAAATACGACAAAACATAAACTAGAAGTCCCCGATGCGAGTTAGGTTAGATTCAGAGTAATGCATCTAACAATAGAGAATGATACCATTGTAATCCTTCTCTAACAACGATGCAAAAAATACGATTCATAGTGATACATTTTTCAGTCTTGAGATATGGAACCCACATAAAAAATTTCGACAGAAAAATGAGCTAATTCTCATCATATCAGCAACAATAGCACGCAGTTTTTAATGATTTTCGTCTTTCTAATCAAATGGTGGTAAAAGCAAAAATTCCATCAAATATTTCACCTATATTCAATTTGTTTATTAAATGTGGCAAAAAATTATCAGGATTGATCAGATATCAATAACGCGAACAGACAAACACACAGGCATTCTTTGAGGATAAATTTTGTAAAACTTACACATTTGTGATTGACAAACTACTATTTGAAAGGGAGCAGTAGCAATACTTTTCGAAATAAAGCATTTTTATCTCCAACGCGTGAGACTGTTGCCACTCGGAAAAATGAGAGAAAATTAGCGTTTTCAGAGTATATTTAAGCTGATTAAAGTCTTACAAAAATGGGAATTCGTAGAAAGCCATTTCGACTATTTTTGGAATCGGGAAAAATGTATTTAATGTCTGGCAATGCTATTTTTATTTCATCGTAAAACTTAGAAATCTTTTATTAACAAACTCTAAGATTTGAAAACGAGCAGTGACAACTTTCGAAATAAAAGCAGATTTTCATCTCCAGCTTGCAAGGCCCTCGGAAAAATGAGGGCGAAAAGTAGGTTTTCCGAGTTATACTAGTGACTGAGTTTTTAGGGGACAAACGCAGACTTTTTCGTTATATATAGAGATGAAGTTTCACAATATTTCCGGTTAAATGTATTTTAATTCACGCCAATTTGTCTCCACATATCACAAAAAATTCCAAGATTTACTGAACAAAGTGAGTCGTAAAATCTCTTAAGTTAACGATTTGAAGATATCTAGCGACTTCGCTTCGAACAGTTTCCTTTAAATCCAACAGCGTAAAATTAAATATAGGTGCAGTAATTCCAGGGTTTAGCAAACGCAATTAAAAGTGTAAAATAAATTAATCTAAATCCAAGTTCCTTTTGTCAACCCTCATTGTTGAATCATTGAATATACTTGTAATAAACAATTCTTTGTTTATTACAAGTATATTCATCTGTTCTAATTAAACGTAGCAAAATCTGAAATTTCGAAAACTTTCATTCCGGAAACAATGTTATTTCTTTGAGAACGAATGCAACAGTTGTCAAAAATAGCATTCTGCTATTATTCCAAGTACACAAATGATCTTTGATAAAAAAATGCTCAGTCGCCCAATATAAATACGAAAATTAATAATCAATGAATTTTTCAATCCACTACGTTCTGGTTAATAACACTAATGTCATAACGCGTAAACGCTGTTCAACGTCACTTACAACAAATAATGTTTGGTTAATACAATTCTGCCCAACTCAATTACTGCAACTGCATATATCATTCTTTTAGATATTGAAAAGGTCCCATACAAATGTATTCCTTCTAATGCAAATAACTACACTTTTTGATAATATGTTGATAGGTAACTTATTATATTGTATTGAGCAACTAATAAAAACAAGTTTACGTAGATCTTGTTGGCAATTGGCGTTAAAGCAAATTTTGGAAGTGGAGTACAATTCATATTCTGTAAGGATTTTTTGTCAGAACATCAGCATTTTTGCAGGAGAATATGAGTTTCAAAATCCTGTTGGGAACACCGAGAAAGGTGGAATTAAACTGAAGAATGGTTTTGCCATTTGCAAAACAAAATTGTAAAGCTGGATGAAATCCTTCGTACCTTTAAGCTTCAGAGGACATCACGAAGAAAATCATAGCTACCTACCAGACTTAAGTGTATTCCTGGCAGAATTAGAAGTAGACACGTACTCACGTTAGGAATGGAATAAAACAAAAATGTATTATGCAGAAACAGTTCAGGATATTCAAGGGCTAAAATTTATATAAGAACGCACGAAAGGTGAAATTCAAAAACTCCCGAGTGTAAATAAGAAACAAATCCAAATAAGCAGATTTTGAATTGACACAGCAAATGAATTGACAGACACGAAAACTGAAAATCACGGAAGATTCTTAAGAGCAACCTTGCAATTTTATGCGCAAGGAACGCAAGCAAAAAAATTTAATAAATGGAGGCAGATTTTTTTCGGTTTCATTTCAGTTAAAAATATCAGTACATTCACGTGTTGTTCATCAGTTGAAAGCAACAATTTTTAATAACAGCACGCCATGGAACATTAACATTTTCTTGGATTCTTGTTCAACGGTTAAAACCAGGAATATGAGGACCTATTTTAGTTTTGGTGTGGATAAGTTTTGAAACGAAATTTAATATCAATTTACCTTAAATTAGAACCGTAACATAAACCTGAATTTCTTTCATAGTTACATTGAAACTATAAAATAAAAGTAGAAAAAAGATTTTTTAAAAGCTCTTTCAGCATCTTAAATTTTTCTTATTTCCTCTTTAAATATAAAATTTAATCTTTGTTTGGATGAAAGTGAATCTCAATTTTTATTAAGATTATCCCGTTCTGAAGGGAATAATTTGACGTAAATCGTGCAGTTGTAAGTAAATGTTTCCATTGAGCAGTTATAGGTGAAGTTGAGATTATTTCATTGAGGAGAATTGGCAGAAATATATAATCAAATTTCAAAATTGACAAATGTTTTAAATTGCATACAGAAATTTACTAAGTATAAAATCCTAAATACTATCGATGAAGACCATGTTCAAGGAATGAAGTTTAGATACAAATTAAAAACGCGGGAAATTTTATATGTAGAATTATTGGTTCTGGAAAAGCTCGCATCATTCTATGGGCGCATACGTGCGTCTGGCGCAAGCCATCAATGTAGAATATGGACAGAAATACGCGCTCGGCGACGGCTTTGGCTGTTTACTATTCTCATGGGTATGATCTGAAATTATTTCTATCGTGTATGTCCAAATACTCGCAGAAACCTCATACCTCGTTCGTTGCTTAGGAACGAGAAAAATGAAATCTCGTTTATTTGGTCAGTCATTTTGCGGCCGGTCACGCGAAGCGCTTCAACTTAGAACAGTTAGCAGTCAAAGGGTTAAACTAAAGGAACTTCAATTTTGAAAGTAAATTTATTCCCATAAAAACAATCCAATGCAAGGTATGTCGGAACGTATCAAGAGCTTCCGAGAGTTGGCTTCTAATATTTAGGCTTTCTTCCTGCCAAATCTTAAGGCTGAATTTTTCATTGGCAGTACTAACTATAATCTAAAACTTTACTGCTATTTAATACTTCAGATTAATATTTCAGTTAATTTAGTGACCACATATAAAGGCTTCAACCCGACTCAAATGTAAAATTCAAACACTGATAATTTATTAGCTTTTGCAATAAATCACAATATGGAGCAACCTTGTATAGTTCAAGAAATTTCTTGGTAATACTTTTCCTCCCTACTTTTTTAGATATTATCAGTACTCAGTTGTACGGTAATCTTTTCCATGGGTAAAAAATTAAGAACTTTTTCTGTACTTACAGGCAGGACTCTGCATATACAAGCAACTGCAGTTCATAGATATCTTCAAGGATGAATTCTTTTGAGTCCCTTACCCCTTTTTTTCAGGAGGGGTAGGTTTATTCATTTCGTATCGGCAGATATTAAGCCAGAAAAACAGAAAATAATTTCGCAAGTGTAATCGTTGAACGTTAATGGCAAATTATGAAACTATTTCAATCCGACCACACTTATTTTTTCCATCTTTCACAAATATAGAGATCGAGTTAATCTTACATTTTTTGTCAGGACATCATTTGAACTTTTCAAGTTCCATTTCTAACGTAATGACGTATACTGTTTAGGCAGGAATAAAGCAGTGAATACCAAGTAAAATAAACTATCAGTATTGCCAAAACGGGAGTTGCTGTTGAGATTCTAGTGAATAATTCTCTGGCATATCACTTTAAAATAACTTTCAAGTACGCACATTGTGTATATCTGAAGAGGTTAAATCGGATATTGCTTGCTTTTATATAAAACTGCAAAATTTGGGACTGTTTGCTGTACATTCCTTCTCCTTAATGCAGGAATCTTACTTCGTCATTTGGAATAACATTATCATGCGTTGAGCTAATAGACAACATTTAAGGCTAATGCATTAAATAAATTTAAGGATCATAATGCATTAAATAAAAAGACATTTGATCCGATATTAGTTAAGTATGAACTTAAAAAGCTTTTAATTCATTTTGAAAAACTGGAGACGCTTTCACAGTTCCAAATCTCTTCAAATAATTACAGAAGTTTCAAAGATTTCCATATTCTAAGTTTCAGAGCTAATGCAAATTCATCAACATGAACATTCAGCGAAAGCAGATTCAATATATATACTAAAACACTACAAAAAATGAATGCAAAATCATTTAATAGTGCCCCCCAAAATACTAATTGCACTTCTTAGTTCATTTCTTATTCTATTATTTCGATTTCATATTCTTCTAGTATTTAATTTCGAAATATTTAAATTCTGCACGCTACCTTTTAAATATAATCCTAATGAACTGTTGGAAACAATTAAAAGAGCTTGGTTGAGTATTAATTACTTAACCCCTTGACATGCAATGACGTTCGGGAGACGTCATTGATTTCATGTGCCATTATAGACTTTGACGTCTCCGAGACGCCAAGAGCAGTCTTCGGAGAAAGCCGCGCAGTATGTTATTGTTAGATAGTAATCTAAATTTTAAAATAAAACGTTCTGTTTCTAAGCTTGCACATGAGTGTCCAAATTAAATGGTATTCTTCGGACGCGTATTTTATTTGTGTATCAGGGGGTTATTCACAAAATAAAAGCTGTAACTTGAAAAGGTCGAAACGTTTATTCACACATAAGAATGCATACCAAGAGCAATTAACGAATTCAATGTAAGTAGAATAGTCTAAACGCAAGACTTAAGTCCTTGAAATCTGACAGAACAAGAATTCTTGCCATCGCAGTATTTCTTCAGATGAATGATTTCGGAAGGGGATATTCTTACCAACTCGCGTGGCAGTCAATGTATTAAGTGAAGTTTTACGCTTTCCAAAATCAAAGACTTAAGAAATGCCTTTGTTTTTGGAAAGCGGCTCGTGCTAACTTTATACATGGCAGGGATCACGAAATGCCCAATGCAACTACAACCACTTTGCTCGTTTCCCCAAAGTCAGGCCGAACTGTCAGTATTCAGCGATCTTATCCACTCAGCCACTGCTTTTTGGTAGGTACCACCTCAAACTTAATTCCGTATGGAACGTTTACTGAACTTTTTATTCAAATAATTTAGAAACCTTTTCAATAATTTTGTTTAGAGTTTCATAGAGCAAACGCTTCGGCATGACTGTTTTACACTTTTGTAGCTATAATCATGCTGTCCACTGCACATTAAGCAATCAGATCTAAAATATTTTACTATCACATTGATGCTATTTTAAGAGAACAGTGCACGCGTTTTGGAACAGATTATCCGCTCTAAGATTTACTATTTTCAAGAAATAATGATCCTCTGAAAACGTGAAATATGAAATACAAAGAATTTACAAATATTATTTTTAAACCTATTTAAATCTGTTTGCCATTTTATGTAGATTCATTTTTCAGAACTTTATAAATCTTATTAAATTTGATGCACAAGGAACAGTCTGTAAAAAGGCTGAAAAATGGGAAATTATTTGGAAAGGTTTCTACTGGTATGAAATTATTTGAATAAGACATTTTGCATAAAAAATTAAAAAATTTGAGTTAGATCAAAACGTTTAATTTTAATAGCCCGTTTTATTAAAACACGTAAATTAACATCAGAAAATTTTAAGACAAAGCTGCATCAATACAATTTTTCAGACTTAATTTAGAAAATAGAACATTTTCTAGTTATCAGTTACACTATATATCTAGTGGTTACTTAATTTAGGTTCTGCACTAAAACTGATCAAAGATAAAAATTTACCTTAAAAGTATATTAAAATTAAATTCCACTTTAAAGTAAAAACTAAGAAATTATTTTAAAGCACTACTCTTAATATGTCCTTTTATTTCTCTCAACGTATCAAAATATGGTTGTATAAGCCAAGTAATTTTCCTATATAAAATTATTCCCTATATTTCTTTTAGTCATTTGCTTTGTCTTCTCAAACATTTGAATTGTTCGAGAGAACCCAAAGTCGTGAAAGTCTCAGAGCTCAGTCCTAACATCAAGTTACGTTGGAAACAGTACACTTTTTAGAGGTAATCTAAAAAACTGGTAAGATAACATTAGGCGTTTTCCAGTTAACGGAAAACCACTTAGTGCCAAACAAACATTGGCGAGAAATCCAACTAGATGACGGCTAGCCTACGATACATAAAGCTTCATTAAAAGTATCCAATTTGTTTTAATTGATTTAATTTTTTATGTACTCTTGGTAATTATCACAAAATTAAAGAATCATTTTAAACATCACATTAAAATGGGAGAATTCCAGGGGCCTGGAACAAATATGTCCCACTGGGTGGTAATGGTGGGACATGTGCCCCATTAGTACTAAATTAACACAAAAAATCAAAATAAACTATTTTCATAACTTGTGTGATATAAAGTAAAAGTTTTTTCATAGTGGTAGATTGCATGCAACACAAATTGTTTTAGTTCTTTTCTTGGTACAACTGAGACCTAGTGGGCCTTTCGATGGGTAAGTGATCTATATTCAACAACGTGGATGGTCTACCATATTGCTGTGGGAATGTTAGAAATGATGCCTACTACCAGTAGGACATCACCTACGTAGTAAATTGATTCATGTAATTCTTTAAACATCTACTGGGACCGAAAAGGTTAAACATTAAATATATTATTGCACAGCTGTTTAAAAATGACGAAATATAAATAACGTTTACAGTGCTTTGGCGCACATTTGGTGACTTGTGTTCTCTTAAAGGAGTGCAGTATGGAAATAAAGCTTTACATTTTAAATATGTCTAGTTGCAAAATAAAAGATAAAACATCTAAATTAATAGTAAGTTTAATTTCGCCGTTATTGAAACCACGAAGTGCGATTCTTATATCTTTATATATCTCTGAACATTTGCATATAACTCTAGAAATTTAGTGAGTCTGCTTTGACACTATATTCATATACATAACATTAAACTGAATTCTTGATGTATAATTTTGAATAACAGGAACGTGTTACTGTCTCTGGTCCATTAAGTAGCTTACAGAATTAACCAAAAATTTACGTCGTGCATTACAGTAAACAATTTGTTTATAGACTTCTCTCTGATCGCAAATTGAAGTCACACGATACACACTTTGGTAAAGGCGCCTCTATTGTGAGAGGTATGTGAGTGCGGAGAGAGCTTTCTGAAAGCAGTAAAAGGAAATTTAATTCACTAATGGCTTCATCGGCTAATTCCTCCAAGGGAGTTGTTAGTAGCAGCTAAACTGGCCGGAGAGACTCATTCTCAAAACAGGACAAAGTTAGCACTTTTGGAATCGCAGCTCAATTAGATTAAGTAATTATATTACCCGTACGAGATCGCCTTCAGAGTATGAAATATTTGCATTTAACAAGAGAAAGACGCTTTAAGACAGATACGAAGTTTACGGAAATTCTTGAATGCTTTGCGCAAAATGTTCAAGCTGGAAACAGAAAATGCAAATCAAGAGTATTTGGAATGCATCAGCCAATACTGAATATAGCTAGAATATTTACAACAGAAGAGCTGCATAAATAAATAGTAAATTAGGAGGTGAAGGCCACCGCAATCTTTCGTTTTACCGCCTGCTGTGAAATTTCAATAAGAGATTAATTTTAGGACTAGTACCAATTTCTAAATAGAATAAAACTTATCCCTACTCCAGATATCCGAAACGCCAGTTATTCCAAATAAACGCTCTTTCTGTGTTAAACTTGCTAATTTACCTAGCAAGATTTTCTCATTACGATAATGTGAAGATAATACTAAGGGTACTTACTGATTATACTAGGTAACATTCTTATCAATATTTTGGAGTCAAGAAAAAATCGAAAGTTTAAAAATATAGAAAATTCGAATTTACTGAAAAAAACTTCAGGCTACGCAAAAAATAAGCAGATGCTCAGAAAACTCAGACCTTTTTCTATTGCAAATAATTGTGCAAAACTGAAACCATGCGAAGAGGTTATCCAATAGATTGCCAACAACATTTGCTCAGAACAATGAGTTTTGAAAATTGTTGAAAACAGAACTGCAAATAATGGAGGTAATTATAAAAGTTGCAGTTACTTAAACGTATTTATGGATTGTTGCAAAGAATAGCGGATGTAATGGTAGACTAAAATTACCAAGATGTCACTGGAATATTTTGTCGCCACGAAAAATATATCGCCACGAACATGTGACCTGGAATAACCGACAAGTACCCATAACAGAACACATTAAGAAGTAATTAATCAAATAGTTATGCATAACATGCAGACTGGTCTATCGTGTTTGCCAAATAAGTATAGGCATTTAATAGATAAAAGCACATAATACAGTGCGTCCGTAAAGTCACGGTGCACATTTGATCGGTCGCAGGAAAGCAACAAAACAAGATATAAATGCGAAATCTTCAAACAAAAGGAAGACTCCAAGTTGATGTGCAAGCGTGCGCACAGCTGATGATGTAACACCGCGAATTGTGAAGCAACAGATCAGCCCACCCACGCCAGTCGAGACGGACTGCACAGACGAAAGTTTAGTGTTATGTGGCCTGCCAAATTCGAATCACTCACCAAAGTGCAACGTGAATATCGTCGCGTGTACAACGAACAGCCACCACATAGGAATAACATTAATCGGTGGG
This sequence comes from Stegodyphus mimosarum, assembly GCA_000611955.2. NCBI lineage: Eukaryota > Metazoa > Arthropoda > Arachnida > Araneae > Eresidae > Stegodyphus > Stegodyphus mimosarum. The sequence goes on from KK112080.1 coordinate 293,829, forward strand.
ATACGCAGTTGAAGGATACCGGCAGTTTGTTAGACAAACCTCGTTCTGGCAGGCCATCGGTCAGTGACGAGTCTAGATGTTATAAGTGAGTTACCTAAGAAGCTCTAAAAACCAGTGTGTGTGCTGGACAATTAACCTAAGCAAGATAACATTTCATAAGGTGTTAAAGAAACGTCTACGTTTAAAGGGTTACAAACTGCAGCTGTCGCATGCTATCAAACCGACGGATAGACCCAAACGATTCGCATTTGCTAGATATGCTTCATGAGTTCGACAGTGATAACCGATTTCTGCAGAAGATTGTGTTTAGCGATGAAGGGACATTCCATGTTAGACATGTTCATCGCCATAACGTCCGGATATGAGCTGCTGAAAATCCTCATGCCTACGCAGAATACGAACCTAAGTCCTAAACTGAACGTGTGGTGTAACCTCACGCATGATAAAGGTGATAGGACCATTTTTCTTCGTGGATTAGATCGTGACGGCAGACAAGTACCTTGACATATTGAAAATGTATGCAATACCACAATTTCCAGGTGTCCTCTTTCAACATGACGGCGCTCCTCCACATTATGCCACCACAGTTCACGAGTTTCTGGACACATTTCCCCAGCGGTGGATAGGCAGGAATTCTGTCAAACCACGGCCACACGATTCCCGGATCTGAAGCCCTTGGATTATTTGTGGGGTTATATGAAGAAATGTGTACAATGAATGTATCAACGATATTAATTATTTAAAGCAAGAATCACAGACGTTCACTCTGTTACACCAGATGTCCTTAACGTGGGGGGGGGGAACAACATGAGTATCGTTTAGATGTTTGTAAGGCAACAAATGAAGCCCACATCGAACTACACCGGATAGGTATGAAACTTTAAGAGGTTTTGTTTGGTGAATATTTCACATTTCTATCTTGTTTTGTTGCTTTCCTGTGACCGATCAAAAGTGCATCATAATTTTACGGACTCACTGTACATAAAGCCTGGTCTTATTTCACAAGTTATAGCTTTTTAACGAATAACTACCTCTGAAGAATTAGAGTTTAATATGTGATTGGATGAAAATAGATAACGAGTTAGTGATTTACAAAACATTGTACAAGGTGGGAAAAATGTCAGGACACTAGACCTAACCAAATTGTCCCAAAAGTATCGTCCAAAACGAACTAACTGTATAGTTCTACCCCAGTTTTGATGGAACATTATCTCCGAAGATGGATCCAAGGACGTGTCAAAATCATACAAACAACTTCCGGCTCGCCAGTACTTTAAGTGCACCCTTTCCTTTTGCGCGCTTCGAACCCGGGGCTCACATTATGTCAGCTAGCATCAGGACATTTGTGTCCATTACAATTAAGGTAATTTTGGGATATGCAAAAGTCTTTCAGTTCAAATTAAACTAGTTTAAGGGAAAATACTTATTTAAAAATTGACAGAAATTTTACAGAAATAATTTTAAAATACAAATTGAGTCGAAATAAAATAGAAAAAACTTCAAACCTGAAAAGCGATCAAAATTTAATGATCGACAAAATGAGTTTATGATTTATCAGTAGAGATTATTGAAAGAGATAGCCAGGTAAATTTGAATAGCAAAACATTTTATAGTATGTTAGATGACTAGACATTTAGACTAACATAAGAACGCCTTCCTGAATGTTGTAAGATATATTAAATTAACCGCGTTTACCTTTAAACCAGATTAAAAAGTAAATATTAAGAACTACATGTATTGCTTTTAAATAGTTTAGTCTTAGTAAAAGGCAGATTAAATACGAAAAAATAATACTTTACGTTTTCCCGAATGGCAACAGACTAATAAAAAGTGGCATAAAGCAAAACCGTGTTTCGAAATTAATAGTTATTTGGGGCGGCTAGAAATGAAAAATTAGTCTTTTTTGTAGTTTAAATACATATTTGGCTTGAAAGAAAAATTTTCCAGAATTTCCGAGTACTTGGATATTGTATTAATTCAATTGGGAGCTCTGACCAAATGTAAAACAAGTGTTCTTTTAAAGAGCCGGGTGATTAGAAAAGCAGCATTATACTTTTCGAGAAAATACTCGAGGATATCTTTTCCATAAACACATATGGTAAAGTTTAAATCTGAGTCTGATTAAGCACATGAGAGCTATCCTATGAAGAGAAAGAATAATCTCGTAGGACAAAAAGTCACCGTTTCGTAGTGGTATTTCATATGGGGATAACAGCCAACCTGTCAGTTGAGATTTGAACTCTGATCGAATACCTGTGTTCAACTGCCTTACCACTCACCCATCAATAAAAAGTTACTAAGTTTTCCGTATCTCAAAATAAAGGAAGGCGTGATAATGATAAACAGATATCAAAGACAGACTGCTGATGACAAAAATTAAAAATGCTCCAATTAGTTTGTTTAATGGAAAAGCTCTGATTTTGCTCAAAGCACGATACTATTAAACCAAGACAATGCAATTTTTCTTAAAAAATAAAAAGGAAAAGAAATTTGCGCTTTATATGCAATGAGTACTTACGGAAAATTACTTGATTTTTAGATTAAGCAATTTTAATTACAGTTGTAATAACTCCAGTCATTTACGAAAAAGCAGGCTGATAGTGCTTATCAGTCTCCATCAAGTGGCTGCTATATCACTTGCAATTCAGACATAGGAAATTATGAATCTGATTAATAGCTCGGCATGACCGGCTTTATCCAGTCTTGAGGTTTTTTTCTGACTTGGCATGCATTAGCTTATAATTTAAAATATTTTCTTTAATGCACATGTCATCTTGATGAATACAAAATTATGAAAATAAACTAAAATAATTATACAAATTTAGCTTATAAGTGCTGTTTAAATACAGGTCTTCATGAAAGATCCAAAATCCCGCGCCGTTCAGAGGGTTAAAAATTCCTTTTTCTTTGCGTAAAAGTTGAAAACCACTCAAAGATTTCATAGATTTGTTTACTAAATCATAGTACATATCTAAACTTATACTGAAAATGTACTTTCTACCATTTTCTTCAGCTACCTGCCACAACATTTTTATATTCAAAGCCTACTTAATGATCAGTGGTTTTACAAGATGACCGACTGACAGCTTAATGAAGGTGGAAGGCTGAACATAATTCCCGTAAGCTAAGTTATAAAAGGCGATCAGTTGCGGCCCCTCAGCATTTAACCAATGAATTATAATATGCAAGTAAAAATACTGGAACTTTATGTATTCAGATATTTGAAACTATGTTCACTCTGATGCCTGTGAAAAATTAAAAGATAATAAATTAAAAGAGAGTTTTTGGTTTCTTATACTGAACAGATTGTAAAATACTTAAATGGCTTCAAAACGAACTTGGGGAGAAACTAGTAGAAACATAAAATATGTATCCGAATTACAATAAAAGCGTACATGCAGGTAGTATGCTCTGCCACCAACAATTAGAAACAAGATAGTATTTAATTTGACGATTCAGAGGTAAAGGCATGTGAGAAAAGGCAGAATTTACAAGCACCAGACTAGCTAAAAACCTTTACATATTGGTAATTCGACTCAATCAAATCTTGGAGAAAAGGTTCGAAGTCATCCTTCCCCTCAAACTAATAACTCTAATGATCTTTGCCTCTATCTAGTAAATCAAAATCCGATTAAAAACTGAAGCCAAATGTACTAAGCATATTATCCATACTTAAATTTATTGCGTCGGTGAGTTTTGTTTTGCCAAAACTGAAAATACCAGCTTTCCTTGTCAATAATAAAATCACAATAAAAATTTAAAGACCTTTCAAAGCATTTTTGAAAATAAGAATCTTAAGCTAATCTGAAAGAGGTAAAAGTTTACAATTGGGTGCCCCTTGTTTTTTGGCGATTCTTTTTTGACGCCGAGATCGGCGCCAGAAAGGCACAATTTAAAGATGTCCGCTACACAAAACCAAAATAAGGTTAGGTTAGGTTTTTCAATTATGGCAAAGCACACGAGGGCTATCTGCCTAAAGGGAGGGATGCCTTCGTGGAGGACTTTCTAAGGGAAACCGGCTCGTATACACGTTACACATGGGGAAAACCACGAAAACGCCCATGCAGCCAGCTCGTTCGCGGGATTCGAACCTCGGACCGAACTACCAGTGTTCAGCGTCTTTACCGCTCGGCCGCTGGTGGGCAAAACCAAAATAAGTAAATGAATTTTACAAACTCAGTGTTCATGTACACACCGACATATTTTCACTTAAAAAACACCGGAGAATTGCACAAACTAGTCATTGCACATTGTCTTGACTTTGTGCACATCGATTTATTTTCACTTAAAAAAAAAAAATCAAGAAGCTAAAACGAAGTTAAAACCAAGTTAAAACTCTCATAGTAACCAAAATTGAGGTTTCATCGGCAAAACTGAACAAATTTTTTTTGCCAATCGAAAGAGCAGCCGATTCTACACCAGAGCCCTGAAAGAATTTCAAAGTTTTTCGGTACAAATATTCCCAAGAAATATCCTTCAGTTTTAAATGAAATGAGAATGTGAGGAATGAGACTGCTTACGTAAGTAGTAAAAGTTTAGTAATTTATGATTATGTCAAAGTTGTTTACTATTTAAAAGTAAACAACTGCTTCATTCGCAATGAAATTAACACTCCGATTCAAAATCAAATTCTAAAGTTTAAATCTAGCCCATTAAATAATTGTTCATTCTTGCCTTCAGATTCCGTTCATAAAAGTACGCACGACAGCTAAAAATTGATCACACTGATACAACACAAGTAAAAGATCATAATGCCACATTTCATTTAAGTCTCAAAAACCCAAAAGTTTCCAGAACTTTAAGAACCTAAATCTTAATCTGTAAACACACATTCCAAAATTTTCAGCTGCATTGGCTTGTTCTAAAATTTCCTGATAAAGCAATAAAAATTTGCGTTTTAATATCGGAGTTAATTTAAATCTCATTTCGAAAAACAGCCGCAGGATCCTGGACAAATTGCTCTTCCTGATATAAGAATGAGGATAGTTAAAATTAGGAATAAAGAAAGTGACAAGAACTGGACTAAATTGCTCAAATAGGAAGTTATTCATTCCAGAGTTAGATTTCAATCTAAACAGATCATTTTAATTCGAAGTAAATACTTGGCATTTAATTTACACATTTATAGAAAATTACATAATAGGTAGCAGCTTAGAAACTATTCGAAGAACCACAAGCAGAAGGTACCACATAACGACGCACTGGGTTAGTTATTTGTAATCTATGCTTATTCTGTTTATTTAAAGTATGTTCGAAGGTATAAAGACAAGACCCAAATGCATGAGAAGCGCAGAATGGATTTCAATGGAAAACAAACCCTAAAATGCGCATAACAAGCTTTAGCTCTATCCATAACTACAGTTAGTTTCTTGCCGTTTTGTAAATTTAAAGAATTGCAAAAAATTACATTCACGTAAATGACGGACTTCTGTATTACATGAATGTAGAGGCAGGATACATTAATACAATTAATGATGCGATACCCTCTGAAAGACAGGTAGGGCACTAATATTAAGTGTACAAAGACAGGCGTGTTAGGCAAAAATGTGCACTAGTTGCAAGTATCGAAATTAAGATAGCTAAAAGAAGCTAAAATGCATTACAGATATGAATGCTGGTACCCATCGATTCAGCCATTCCATCCAGAATATTGTTAACTGCAAAATGGGAATGTGAGAGAGCTCTGAAATCCAAAATTCACAGTCTGTCTAAAAAATAGGAATCGTTGACGGCCTTGTGCCGTATGAAATCAAACCAACAATCCACTGACTAAGCTCCAATACATACACCAATGATCTCTAAACTCCCAGCGACTACAGAGCAAAATATGTGTCCCGTGGATAAGAGCAATGGTGAAGAATATAACAATGAATCGCATTACATGCGACATTCCGGTGTACTTACCTGTGAGAATGAATATACTACAGAATACATTATTTCAACCGTAAAATTTGCGGGGAATAACTTTCTTGATTTAGTTCGCTGGCTTTTGTATATCTAAATGCTTAAACGCGAAGGCAATTTAATGTTACCCACTCTGGTTAATTATTTTGAACTTTCCATTACTATCATCAAAACCACAAAGAAAAAAAACAGTAACAGTTTAAGAAAGTGGATAAATCCGAGTGATAGGCACACAAGCCCCGATTTCATTGGGACATTTCTCCGATTAGTTATACAGCTGACTAAAAGCTGGATCAACCCCCCTAAAGAACTATTCTGTATGTTATCATGCAAGAAGAGAAAAATATAAGAATAGAAAAATGTACCTGCAGACACTTGGCGAAATTTATTGGAAAAACTTACAGAATATCACTAAATAGCGGATCTATGTTATACTGACACAACTCCAATTAAGCAGTTTCCTACTGGTCATTAATAGCAGTAGCTCATCGTAACGAATTAACTTCCAAGAAATACTAAAAGCAGCAAGTGAATCGAAAGAATGTAGAACTGGATTTACTGCCGAGTCAAAAGAATTTGACTGGCGAGTTAAAAGAATGTAGAAATGGATATGTAGAACTTTATTTGACTACTGCGACACTGACTCAAATGCTCTTATGGAAGACTTAAAAGGAACTGGCTAGTATATGGAAAATATATGTATATATACATAAAAATATGTAGAAAACTACGAAAATGCCCAGACAGCCAACCTGTTCGCTGTGATATGAATCCAGAATGAACTAGAAGGGCTACCGTTCGGCTAGTAATGAGCCTTGTCATACATAGTATCATAAGTGACTAATCTATGCATCTAATTTTAGCATTTAGAGCTAGAAAATTTAATCCAATACTCTCAGCACGTATTTATATGATATCTTTAAGCGAAATTTTGTTCATTTCGTCATGGGCAAAAGCCTTTTTTTATGCCTCCCAGCGGAGTAAAATATATCTTAGTTAATGCTTCAAAGCTCAAAAACACGTTTTCAATACAGAAATCGTGTACTGAACATTATAAATATAAAATACACTAAATTCCCTTCAGGTAAATGCTTTAGAGTACGGGAGAAAACGTAATAAGAAACCATTGAGAAAGATTTCAGTTCATAGATGAAGAACATACATTGAAATATTTCAGTAGGGAAGTTAGTTTTGCAGATCATTTAAGACCAATGATTTAGTCTGTCCAAACTTCAACAAATCTGAAGGCCATCTAAGGTAATTTATATACGTTAATAAACAAAGTGATAAGTCACAGATCGTGTCTAATTTCCCAAATAGCATGGAAGTAATGAAAACAAAGGAAAATGATATACAAAAGTTAGCCACTATAATATTTGTCAAAGCGATTCTTTATCCCACGCATTTCAGGCTTCTACAGTACGCATTTAAGTATGTTTATTGTTACTGATGTTCAACTGCTCTTTCGAATATATAAAGCTAGTCATACAAAATTTGGATGAATTTAAACAAGGTTTCCACAAGGTTCACGATAAAAAATGCCACAGGAGAAATTCTGAAGACTGACGATTTTCCTTATGTGTCAGCAAGGAGACATCAGTGTGTCTGGACAATGTAGTTTGAATACATTAAAACCTTTCTTCATTTCCATGTTTGAGTTGTTTGGAACTCAAAAACAGATGTAATATAATTTGAGTAACGTTTTGTAAAAATTCCGAACCTTACCATTCAATGTATTTTTTAAATTCTGTAAAATTATGGATGTTACAACAAATTTAATATCTGATGCTATTAACGTGCTTTTCAATACATCATTATGAAAGAAATCCTAAGTTTCCAGATTATCTGAAGTTTGCTTTCCAGCCAGAAAATAAAAAGTTAAACTCTCCTTATATGAAATCAGACCTGCCAAGCGTGAAATAACCTACTACACATTCCAGAGCTTCTTTCGCTTTGTTTTATGAGCAGTTCATTTAGTGAAGTGGCATTAACAGACTCACCAACAGTCTTCCCATGGGTAATTAGAGCAACGCAACATTAAGCAGATATAGAGTAATAGGAATTCTATTCAATGAATTACGTTTATTTCATTTGGCGACAAGTTTCGTCTCATTTTCCCTGTTCCTTTAGTATTTCCTATGTACCTAGACTATAGGAACAAAGCATAGTGTATTTGAAACCGCTAAAATCTAGAATAAATTTTCTTAAATGCCCATAGCCTCGAAATTAATTTTCTATCAAAGTAATGAATATTTTACTGTTGAAACCAGACAAACTTTGGTATTTCAGGTTATATTGGAATAAAATAGACTCAGCTTAAGCTAACAACTAAGATTTAAATAGAATCAACGATCAGCATACCTTGATTTGCTTTCTAGTAATCACTTTATAATTTTAGTTTAATATAAGGGAATACAAGATTGATCTGCATTCAGAATCTTTTCTGAAGGTATTCCATCAATAATTTGTGATGACAGAAATTAAAATGTATAAATACTAGACCTTTCATGTATTATTTATAGAATGCTGGTTAGACTATTTGCAAGTGGAGACTAATTTAACTTGATAAGCCTGCCGCTAGTTCCAATATTATCTGACCTGAACTCCTAAAACGCTGACTTCCAGTAGTATTTTATTTGCTTAATTTTTTGCTCTTTAAGAACGTCTAAAAGTTTTCAAAAAATTTTATTGTAACTAGTCACAGTTTAAAAGCAAAAAGTCTATAAAAGAGAGGAACGTTTGATTTATTTGAATACGACAAAGCGCGCTACGCTATGTCTGAGGGAAGATTATGTGCCTTCGTGGAGGCCTTTTAAAGAGACCTGGATGGCATGCACGTTACAGAAAAGGTAACCACGAAAACGTCCATACAGCTATCCCGTTCTCCTGTCAAACACAAGACGAACTACTAGTATTCGGCGTCTCGGCTACTGATGAGTCGTAGGTAGGAACGCAATAGTGCGTTTGATTATGATGTTGCCATTTTCCGTCCCAGTATTAAAGGATAATCCTTGGAAAACTGATCCAAGGGTTGTGACCTATCATCAGACCACTCCAGAAGTCTTTCGGCTAATGGTGTTTAAGTGCACCCATGTCGCAAAGCCATACAATTTACGAACATCCAAGCTTCTTCGGGACTAACCCGGGCCTAAGATGCGAAAGCCAGCAACGGTAATCGTTATACTTAATCAGAAATATACAAGTTAGCCGATGCGTGGCACTTTGGTTTCGGGTTACCTTCGTGGATTCCTTTCATTTTGAATTAACAAATATAGGATATGAAAGTCCAGAATGAGTCGTGTTCGTCTGTCTACCACATTTCATAAAGCAGCATTTTCTTCTGCCACATTCTTGCATTAATTGCTACGGTTATTTCATTTCTTCGTTTTGTAAGTAAATTATGCTACAGAAATATATCCATCTCTAATATCTTAAATGTGCACACGAAGCTTTCAAATCGTAAGAAATAAAGCTGCAGCCCATTGACAACAAAGAAATCTTATATTTCTTAAAACTTTAATTGCTAACTAAGCAAGTTAAATTGTATATAACTAAACTATAAATCTAATAAACTTTAATAGAACTTTCACCACCACGCAAAATGATCGGAATGCAACAACGTGCTGGACTTGAATTACCCTGACGCTTGAATATAAAGATGCGATGTTTTAACATCGCAAATCCGATTGTGTTAAAAAAAAAAAACGCGCCAAGCGGAAACCTTACGTACGCCTATGACGTAAGGTTGCAGATGAACTTGGCGAGTATTTCTTTGTTCTCTCGCAATATCCGAAAGCTACAGTACATCTGTGTGATGAGTGTCTCGGTTGATCAATTGAATGCATTCATATACCAAAATCTAATATCAGTAAATTTATCTTATAACTACACACAGTTCATTTTAAGCAGCTAACAGTATTCAATACGATTAAAAGCAAAATGAAATTTACATGTATAAACCAAACATTCAAACTGAAACTAAGAATGAAGCAATATCAACCCATAATCGATGTAGTCTCACAAATAATAGTATGAATGAAGGAACTTCGTGTGAATGAAAATTTCATTTTTATTTCAAGATGTAACACATGTTTTTACTACTTTACAGTATGTATAATTTATAAATTGTCAGATATTTTGAAACAATCAATTTCCATATTTATGGCAAAACTAATACATATTAAAGCGTGAATTTTTACACAGTGGTTAAGGAATGATTCCTACACAAATGGGAAACTCAAGTGTAGTTAATTAGTACTCTTTTCCTGAATTTTTAATCATCGGTTTCATTGAAAAGTTATACAGAAGCGATACTTTTATTCGCTATTTACGTTAGATACTATCTGAATTTCAATATTGTAGGTTCAAAGCTGACACTATGAAACTTTTCAATATTACACTGAAGCTGCACGACAGTAAAATAATCATTTGTCCAAATTCGTTTATAATTTGTATTTAATTAAAAGATTATACCTATATATTTGCAAGCGATTATACCTATATATTGGAACGTTTCATGTCAAACTGCAATTACATATAGACTTCAGTCTTATCGTGAGTTTCGAGGGATTTTCAAACTTTTATTAAGTGTTACGAGAATTTTTGTGGTTCAGAAGCTGTTGCCAGTCTAAATTAGAATGTAATAAAATTATGAAAATTGGTAACGATGTATCATTTTTCACAAAAATAAACCAAGTAGGAAAGCTTAAGAAGATCGATTATACAATTATCGGTAACAACGAATATGAAAATATATTTATACAGCGCAAATATTTTAGGCGAGTATATAAAACTCATTACCCAAAGATAAAGGTACCTTGATTTTTCATCCAATAATTATTACAAAATGCATTCTTCTAAAGCTCTTCGAAAAGCTTAATAAAAACACGCTTTTCGTCGGTGCATGAATAACGTTGGATTCATGACAGATGTTTGCGACCTGAAAAGTCGCCATACGGTGCGATAACGATAAAAGGTCATTAATACTTTTTTCACGGCATTTTGAAATTGCATTTCATTCAAAAAACATTTAATTTTATAGGTCAGTGCATTTTAGACATGTATGCTAAATAGGAATTTGAATTTAAATGTTACGCCTTCACAGTAAAAGTTTATTAAATGTGCCAGAAATTCGGAAAATAGACCAGTATACTTCAATAAAAAAATTAGGTATAATTAATGAAAAAAGGCAGATAAACATCAGGCCAAAAAATCCCGATTTATTGCAGACTTTCAACTGACATGTGAATTTTAAAAAGGCACAGCTACACATAAATACGGAAAATTATATTCTAAGCTTATTTTAAAATTTCTGCAGACTATTAAATGGACTTGATTTGTTTCATCATATTCTTCTACCTTCATCACACACACTTAAGTATATTTTGTGTTAGGTACAATTTTTTGTGTTAACAAAGAAATTCGAAATTTACCTGACAAAGTTTAACGTATTTTAAAATGTGCTGCGTTAAACTTCTAAAAAGTGAAAGCTACTAAGAAATTACATCATCCTAAACATAATTAGCAATAATGTAAACCGACGCAACCCATAATAAAAGTGAAAGTTGATAATTTAATGAAGTCAAATGTTTCAAAATTATGAAAAGTGCACGTAAACTGCATTACATCTAGCTTTAGATCAAAGAATATTTTAGAAATAAAATTTAACAGTGATATATTTAATACTTTAAAGAATTTAGATCATCAGTAAAGAAAGTTTTCAAAGTTATAGCCAGTTTCAATTTAAATTATTTCTTACGTTTAGAAATTTTATGAATAGAAAGAAAGCTTTGTATACTACGAAATAGTTTGTTAAGAAAGTTGAAAATTAAGAGCTAGAATAGAAATCGTCCAAAAATATGTTTCACGAATTTCTTGAAAATCGCAGTAATGCGCTGACGAAAGTTTAATGCTCTTTCATAGAAATCTTTTAGGAATTACTAGGCAATAGACTTCAATAACTGTAGAAAGCTAATGCAGAAAACCAAATTAATGCCAAGTTACACAAAAGTTACACAAAAAGCACACAAAAGTTATTCGCAGTTAGAAAACAAAATGATTAACAAATTGTACACTTTTTTAAGTAATGAAAATAGTTCCAAAATTCCTATAAAGTATTGTAAAAAATTATTTTGGTTTATGAATCATGACAGAATTATAGGTTCGCTGAAGTTCAGACCTCTAAAATTCTCAATCAGACGACTATTAAACTTATTTTAAGCTAATTTTACTTTGCTGTAAATCATAATATTAATCAAAATTACATATTCAGTAATACATGAAAGGTAAACATTAATTAGGTACCGGAAATACTATTGGCGAGATCAGACTTCAGTTAACACAGACAGCTCAGTTTTAGCTTCCACATACAATGCATATTAATGGTTACTTGACTAAGTAATTCCATTCAATGCGGGATTTACACATTTTTTGAAAGATAAGGAAGCACTTGCAAAAGAACTGGATTTCTTTATAAAGGCAAAATCTATGAAGGTTACATGTCCAGTATTTTCAATCCGGACTTCAAATGGAAGCTCCCAAGAATTAAATTACCGATGTCAGATCTCTTATCGCCAACCTTTTGAAATATAAACGCAAGAAACTGGATTGCAGTTAAACTTGCACTGAAATTGGGTCGCATTACTGCGAAAAATCGTTTACATTAGCACCACCTTACAAACATGATATGCAAGTATCTTATTTCCGAATTATGAGTATTAATTGCGCGTATTTGCTCTTTATTTAAGATATGCTTATGAATTTTCAAAAGTTCTTGTAGGTAGCAATAGGGTCTCTTAATGCATTAAATTCACGTTTCGTCTAGAGAAATGTATTACAAAAGTTTTGAGTACATGAATAAGTATCAGTTAAAGTATATAAACACATACTATGATATAAACTTAAGAGTACCTGCCTAGAGTTTAGTACCGCATTATGCTTTAAACTTAAATGCAGATTTGAAACAACGGGGAAAATCTAGGACTTAAGTTGAAAAAATATTAAAAATTATTCTAAATGCACTTTTGGTAGAAATATGACTTTGAAATTTCTAAAAAAATTTTCATAAATTTTAGGACAATTGAAAAGGAGTTATTTCTCAGTTGCATAAATTACTAGCTGTAAGGTTGAAAGAAAGTGCTTCAGACAATTATGATGAACATGGAAATTTAAAGAGCCCTTTAAGTACGAAGTTGGTTTCTTAACAAAGAGATCTGAGCCGCAGTGAAACCAACTTTGAAAAGAAGACAACTGGAAAGTGACAGGAAAGTTTAACTTACCTTTTTGTTGTAACTGCTTCACCTTGAAACTCTGTTTCACTTCCGACGTGAAGGTTGGAATTTTTAAAAATATAAAGATAACGTTGAAAAACGTTCTCACAAAGTTATGTATAAGGTATTGTATAAATGCTACAGTAGCGCTAGCGAGCTCAGCTTTGGCAAGCAATAATGGCAAAATAAAATATTAAAATGCTCAAAAAGTAGTCGTCAAAAAATTTTACTTGACTGCCTTTTCCCTACTAATGCATAAACGGATACTCAAACCAATTCTACGGTTTGAAAATAAAATACTCTACTTCCTCCGTCGACAAGTAGAAATACTGAAATAATTGTCCAAAGTTCTTTTAAAAGTTTCTCATGAGGAAGAAAAACAGCTAACTATCATTTATAATTTCTATTAAACAGTTAGAAGACGAAGTCGTAAACATGAAAAAACGGTTTCCAAAAAATCAGAATGAATGAAAAAAACAACGAAATTGCTGCCGAAGTCGCTACTATCAAACACAACACAACCGCCTTCAGGCCCAGTCAGGAACTAAATGTCAGGCAGCGGCAGCGCACAGCGCGATAAATGTCGACCGAAGCGCGCCTCATTATGTTCATCTACCTCCGCGTTTCTCATCACTGCTCTGACTCCTCCCACTTTCAGTTTCAGCTGCGCATTAAATGTGACGAAAAAATTATCCGTGTCTTCCCAAACATGAAACTGCTTTACTAAAATACATTTTGGAGCAATTCTGTGACTATTAAAAATATATAAATGTCGTTCCTGAGCCAAACTGCGGTGCTTTGAAAGAGTTCTTGCCAGCGGATGGTTACACTGGCGCGAGAGGTAAAAGCCCGCCTTACGGGCAGCAAACGATTTGTGGAAGCATTTTTAGTGGTCAAGCAAACGTCAGAAATGCAAATTTGTTTCCACAGTTGTCAAATATTCTGTTACTTTATCGCACTGAGTTCCCTATGAATACCTCTGAATGTATTCCTCACAGAGGTAGCCGAATATCGATAACATAGCTAGTTTCTGTTTTAATTTTGTCTTGTAATTCTGACGAATATATTGATTAGACTGTTTGCTTTCTTCATGACACTAGGTGTCACTAGTGTTCTCTAGCAACAGAGAAAACGTTCGTTTCCAAAACAACCCGTTATAAAACGAGGCTTAATGCGTTTATTTTACCGTTAAAAATTAAATCTTTTATTGATCTTCTGCCAGTTATATATTTACAAGTAAACAATATTCTACGTGGCTTTTTTGTTAGTGCGTTGGTATTGCAGCGACATATGTTAATGTTTATCGATGCGAGAATTTCTCATCGTCTTCGAAGCATTCCGTGAACAACATGGGAGATTTTGAATCAGGTTAGTTTTGCGACAGCGTTTTAGAAAATCAAAACTTGTTCTTAAGTATCAGTTAATGTATTTTTATCATGTATATATGAATTCCACTGTTGCAGCACTCTTACTGTTGTTGCCCTTGTATTTAAACATTTCTGTGTATTGTGCGCATGCGATACAAGGGGTGAGAAGGGGAGTAGGTGGGACTCGAATTTCGTGGGCTGGCAAATTTATTCAGCGCAAAGTGGATAATAAGATTTAAATTTGTTTGTGCTTGTATTTATTCTCAGTTTAACTGGCACAATGATATAAAACTTCAGTTCAGTAGAATCTGAATTTTTAATACAAGTAGCATAATTTAGTAGGTTATAGTTCCATTAAAATTTAGACTGAAAAGTTTGAAGTATGCCAGATAAATTCGAAAACAACAAGTGTAGAATTAAATATGCTAATATGACATGAATGCATGGAATTTTGGGTAATCAATTTATTGTCTGCTAAGTTTAAAACCATTATTGATTTAAAAAAAATCATACGTTAATCACATAAATCTCGCTTAAAAAGTTATGTCTCCGTAGTCGCTCCATTAAAAGTAGAAACGGGATGCAAAGCACTTAATTACAATATACATTACATCCAATACTATTTCAATATACTTCATCTCATATTATAATTTTATATTAATATATTGTCCAAGAGACTAAAATTCAATAGTTAATGTGTCAGAATAATTAAGTGTAATTTTCATTTGCAGTACGAAATATAGTAAAGTTAAACAGATTAACTGAGGAATTTTTGATAATAGGTAAAAGAGGGAAATACTTCTAGTAATTTCCAAAACAAGGAATGGGTAAAATCCATAAAATAGTAGATTGTTTCTGAGAAATGCTATAATAAATTTATTGAATGTACCGAATGTACCATGAGCCTAGAATGTACAATTAAATACCAAAATACTAATATGCAGTCTAAATTTTGGCTTTATGTCTAGATTTTTCGAGAATTTTCAAAGTAGTATTTTGTGCTTATAAATGCAATTATCCTAATTACCATTTACATATATTGCCTATTTACTATAAAATGATTTCTTGGAAATAATACTTTTCAGAAAATTTTTCAATTTCTGCAGAACGTAATTATACTTATACTTCATGCGATGTATATATGCAAATTGTAAAAAGAGTTCAATAATCTGCATAAAAGGAGCTGATTTCTTTACATATATACTCGTTTGTTTTTAATAATTGCTCAACTCAAAATTAAAAAGCTGGTGTAAAGTTTACACATAATTGTAGATTTTAGAAAATGCATAATTTTAAAATTAAATAATATCGTGTAGATGTTTTTCTCGCTACAGAATTATTTTACTATTTGCATTGCTTCATTTTTTAATGAATTTCAACACTAAATCAAACAATCTGTTGAAATAGGGAATTTTAAGCATGAAAAAGTTATGCTAAAGAATTACCAACCATACATATCGTTGATAATTCTAAAGTTAAAAGCGATTAAAAGTGTTAATTATAAAATACTAATTTTACTCATAAATTTAAAATCTGGAGTTCACTTTATAATTTATCATAAGTACTTAAGTTATTAAAAAACATGGAGAACAGCAAGAATTAGAGACCTCATCTTGGCACTCTTAATATCCATCATTTTGAAGAGCAGTGGGAATTTTCTTTCATTTTAAATCCCCACAGTATTAAAAAACATTTATTTAGAAAGCCATTTCTGGATAACTGACAATAAGATATCTATGCAGTTGAAAATTCAATAATGATTTTTCTCCATTAAGAGTGCTACTCAAGGACAAAAAAAAAAACACATCTGAAAACATACTTTGAATAAGTTTTCAAATCCGCAATATACATATTAGTTCCCTTTCCATTTCCTCAATATATCTGCAATGTATTTCGCTTCAAAGTTTTTAATTAAGTAGAAAGATTTGATCAAGAGATGAACGGTATTATAAAAGAAATTTGAATTTTGAAACCTGTATTTAGAATATATTTGTTTTATATAAAAGGCTAAATAAAAATAATTCAAAAATAAATTATTACTCAATAACTTAAGAAAGGGAATTCACATTTATATCAAAATAAATAGATATATTCACATGGAATTTCCTTACCAATACATTATTGATTAATCGTGACTCACGGATACATGTTTAACGACTTATGATTCATCAGTATATCTTTCGAAGAGTTTTCAGATGAAGATGAAATCCTCACATTTTTTTGTACAAAGGGCATTTAATAAAGAAATATTCACTTAAAAAAGTAAATATTTACTTAAAACATATAGATATAATAATGCTCAAAATAAATATTCACTTACAGCATATAAATATAATAATGTAAATGCAATAATAATAATTCAATAAAAATATAAAATCATTTATTTCATAAATATAATGAAATATTCCCTTTTAGCATGCTTAGGTATAAAACTTTTTATAAATATTTTCTCTACTGATTTCCTTGTTTTGTTTTTCATTCCCCTGGTATTTTTGATAGAAACTTTTTTGCAAATAGAAAAAAGTCATAGAAAAGTTTAGTTTTTCATTGATCATTCGCCGTGTGTACTAAAAGTTCGGCATTCTGTTCAAATAGTAAAAATGCTTCCGTAATAGCTTGCCTTTGTAATTATCTCATACTCATTAGTGATTCAGTAAGAATTATTTTGAACTATTCTTGTTCAGGGTTCATATAACGGAATCGTTTTAAAAATAATTGTAGAAAATTAAATCTCTAATTTGAAAATCATTTTTTAAAAGGATACTAATGTAAGATTGTTAATTTTGGTATAAGTTTCCTCTTGACAATATTTTCATATATTTCAACCAGTAAATTGTTTTCTTCCATCCAGGAAATCTTTTTTATTTCTACTATTATTAACTCCTGCCTTTATACGTTTGTTATTTCCATTTGAATAAATGTTCATACGTAATTCCTAAAAAATTATGTACTATACATATTAAGTGTTTGTGATTCTTTGCAGAAGCTTTTAATTTCCACTGTCACTGAAGGACTTAGATACACAGTAAAATGTTTGTAAAGAAAATATGACTTGTGACTAATAGAAAGCTTTCGAGATTTTGCATAACTTTTGATACTTGTTAATACAATGCCGTAATATGCTGTTTTTGTCCCCTTACTTCGTTTAATATATTTAATATTTATGAAATTCTTCCATCTGTTTTATAGGTAAGAGAAAAATATTTAATTGCTACATTTATAAGATTACATTTCATTCTTTGTTTTTAGTATACTTTCCTTAATAAGACATAGCAAAATCTTACTTATTGATCACTATAAAGAAAGATTTAATTTTTTTAAATCAGGAAAAATCAGTTCATTTCTTTCATGCTTGAAAAACAGATCAAACTATTGAAGTATTGTCTTTTTTGAAGTCTTTCAATTTTAAGCACGTATACTGTAAAACTAATCTTCTTTCCGTTTTAATTCCATTGTTAAAATGTGATAACTTTTCATAGTTGAAGTTATAATAATTTTCATATTCTGAACATTTTCCAGTACTAGTTACACTTAATGCATATTCAGTTATTTTGTAAACGTAATTATTTATTGGAAAACATTTCTGAAATACGTCTTATGAATTGTTAATTAGCACCTTACAAATGAATATAATTTTTCCACTTCCGTCTGAGTCACAGTTGATTTGATGTAAGATTTCTCAGGAACTCTCTAAATGTTTCATTCACAAATTTATATAAAATTTTATTGGTTAATGCTAAATAATGTTATCCTACTTTCATTTACACTATTCTTAACTTTACATAATCTCTAATAACTCTCAGAATTTTAAATCAGCAGTAATTTTTTTCCCCTCTATATAATATATACTGAGTGTTCTTATTAAAGGTATTATACCAGAACTTATTCATCTGTAACGAAGAGTATTATTTTTAATGAATAAATTTAAAACAGCAAAGATTTTACATTAGTTTTTTTTTTCAAATTAATTAATTATATAAATTCATATAATATATAGGCAGTTCAACAGAGAATGGTCCTACTTTCTGCGAAAAAATATAGGTGCCTTTCACTTACACTTTATTACAGGCACTTTAAAGAATTCTCTTCAGTCTGAAGTAATGAAAAAAAGTTCTTTTAATCCCAAATAACGTTTTTGTTTATGCGCGTAATGTAACGCACATATTTGCTTTTCCCTCTAAACTTAAATTGCTCTGAAAAATGGATGATAATTTATGAATAAAGTTGCGACATTTAATTTTGTTTTCTGCTTGCCAAAAGCAGGAAAATGAGTTTATGCAATGCTTCAAGCAGAAAGAAGAATTCTGAAATGTTACTTCATTCATGTTTTCAGTGGTCTCAAAAATTTAAAAATGAACATCGTAATTTTGAAGTGAGTGACAGATTTTATATTCCTGTTACTACTTATCGTTCCTGTTGCTAAGGTCATAAATACTAGTGCCTTAGTTATTGATGAAATAATCGTAGTAAAAAAATTCTCTTTAGCCTGTAAGAAAGTGATAGAATTATTGTTTTATACGTATGATGATTCTAAACAACATGTTTACTGAGACCTAAACAACAGTTTTAAAAAAAAGCCCAATATTCAAAATATGTTGTTCAAAAAACATTCTAGCACAATGGAATAATTATATTCTACTCCAAGGAGAGTAGTACACTGAGCATGGCAGTAATGCTAATGTATCTAATAGAGTGTATACAATTTTATGTTACTTATACTGACCAGTTTTTACAGATATTACTCTCACTTAACACTCTGAAGTGAAGCATCTCGTACAAAGCATTTAATACAAGGACTCTGTTTTCCTTTCCGCACCATATTCTATCCCTAATGCAGGTACTCTATTTTAATTTTCATACACGCCATCAAGTCTAGGTGACAGAGGCAATTGCCTAGGATGCCGATTTGGGGAAGGTACAAATTAAATTGCTTTCACACGCGATAATAAATTAATGGTGTAGTTTGCATCGGGTTGTTGTTTTGGTTTCAAATAAAGGCCATTTGCTCCTTTATGCTTCGTCAGAATTTTTGTCTCGTTTTGATAGAGAATACTATGGAAATGGATCTGAGGGTCTTCCATCCTTTCTCCTTTACCATTAAACCTCTCTAGAGGACTTCTGTCTCGCCAGCACTTTAAGTACCCTATCCCTGCATTCATAAAAGTTGTGCATTTACAAGCACCCGAGATTTCTCTGAAATTCGAATCCAGGCTCAAAGATACGGCAGCCAGCGTAGCTAATTATTACACTTTTCAGGGCCACCCGAGTTCGTTAATACGTTTAAAGTATTCAATTATCAATTACAGTGACCGCGCGGAACATTGAAAATGCTAGAGCAGGGACTTTGTTGAGGCAGTCTAAGGAATTCGAAATTGTATAAAGACATCTCTCATCATGTAATGTGCTTAGACAACATCTATTGCATTATTTTCAACAGTTTGTTTTCACAACTTACATATAATTAAAATATTTTATAATTAATGTGGAAACTACTCAAACGAAATATTTCATTGAACATAGTAAGGAACTAAATGGGTAATCAATAAAGAACCAAAAGGAAACAGATTGCTATCTAATAGACAGAAGATGACTTATGTCACTTTAAAAGCTAATTGTTAATTTTACAGTAACGTAGAACCTGAAAATCATGTGTAATATATAAATGAATAGTAAAATAAATATGCTCATTTTGCCATGACGACAGAGTAAACATTATTTCATTCTGTATTCCAAATATAAGATTATTACTTCATATCTAATAACTGAATATGGCAAAAAATGCGTTTTGCGTCCGAGTGTCAAAATTTCAAAAAGAGCTTTCCACGTGAGTTTGAGTCCTGTTTATGGCATGATATCTATATGTTTGCTCTTGCTATCCCATACATAGTACAGAATGCATCTGTTGATAATTGAGGGCAGATTTCATCGTTATCTTTTAAATTTTAGCACAATGCATACAATAAATAACCAAGAAGAAAGAACTAACAATTTCTGAAGTCAGCAAAGCATATGCCATACATGATACGGGAACCATACAGATTCGGTTTAGAGGATTATAGCAAAACACACTAAAGCTACGTGCCTAAGGGAAGAGATGCCTTCGCGGAGGACTTTCTAAAGGAAACTCGCTTGTATAAACGTTACCCACGGGGAAAACCGCGAAAAGCCCATGCAGACAGCTCGTTCGCTTAGAATCGAACCCAAGTCGGAACTACCAGCGTTTAGAGAATTTACCACTCGGTCGCTGGTGGGCCGGAACCGTTAGGATTTGATATAAGGTTTATGTGAATTCTATCAGAACATATGTATGGTTTATCCTAAATTCTTCCACTTTTCTTGTTAGAAAGACAGATTAAAATGCTAAAAATGCTATCTGCCAGACGGGGTGCACACATTTGTGTGTAGTTAAGGCCTAACGCTAGAATTAATATAGTTAGTATTACTATTTAACTAAGATATTGAAACTAGAATGTAAGCAGTGCAATTTGTGGGGTCAGTCTTCTGTTCATTTGAGTCCCCTGAAAGGCCAGTCACGGATTTAATTGACAATACAGAAGTTATTCTATCAGTTCAGAAACTTAACCGAGAGAGAGTCAAGCTTTGTGTGTGCACACTGATTGAATTTACTCTGGAAATGGTACTCCCGAATATAGTGATAGAATTGAGAGCTGACAATGTATATTGATTAGCAACCAGGTGCTTTTCACTGAGCATTTGGATCAGTGTGCTTTGACTAGTGTAATTTTTAAAACTTTCTGATTTATGTAATTCAGCTGCATCATTACTTTCTGGAAGACCTGGCTGAAAAAGATAGCAATTTACTAGTTTCACGGGTTCATTAGCCACCAAAGAGTGGAAACGCATGTGTATTTGTTATCATGGAAAATGAGAATAGGCACTGAGTAAAAAACATATCTCTAACAACAAAAATGGGGAAGATCTTTTCTGCTAAAGTGCAACACGCGCCAAAACATACATTGTAGAAAGATATATGCACATCCCAATACTTCCAGCTTGAAAATATACTTTTGTTATCTCCTAGTTTTGACCGTAGTAAAATCTTTTTAAACGTAAAAAGATTTTCTTATATTAGTTATTTTTAAATAACTAAACAGCGAAATAGAAGGGCTTGACTGTTATTGACTTTATTTATTTCAAAGCATAAACTCTATTATAAAAGAAAATAACAATGCACTTAATTCTACGATGACCAATAGGCAACTTTAGCGTGAATAGTTTCCTTAAAAATTGTTTGACGCGTGTTTTATATATATGAAACATAACTATACAATTTTTCGTTTCCTGTAATCTTGACTCATAAAATGCACTTCTCTGAAAACGGACTGATTACATGAGATAAAAGCTGACACCACTATCAAGTGAGAAATAGATATAAAAAAAGATTGTTTTCATGCTAATCATAGCTATAACTGCAAAAAGCATCAAATGTATGAATATTTATTTTAAATACGTAGTAAATCAAAACTGAACGCATCAGAAATACATTTTCTGAAAAGTATTTTTACAGGGGAGAAGATCTTGAAACTTTCGTTGCCAATTCAAAATATGTACGCTGTGTGAAGGTCAAAGGTTCACCAGCGACTAAGTGATTAAGACTATTGAATACTGCTAGTTCAACTCAGGTTCAGACTTCGGTGAATGGGATTGTTGCATGGTTTCTTTTCGAGTTTTTCCCACGCATAGCGCAAATATGACCCAATTCGTCTTGGAAAATACGCCACGAAAACGTTCGTTTCCTCAGGCACTATCCTGTCATACATAATAGCCTATTCAATAGCTCCGAATATTCACTCCATTGGTCGGAATGAAAAAAAATTATAATTATCCATTAAGACAACAAAAAATCTTGTGCATGAAGAATTCTATATAATGGCTTAAATGACACTGATTCAATTTAATTGGGGTTTATAATTTTCTATGATAGAGATTATATCGTTTCGAATCCGAATATCGAGCATATTTAGCCAGTTGTGTTTTCATAGACCTTGTTATTAAATTCATCGTTTGAGAATCTTCGACCAAAAAATCCATTTGCCTTCATCATTCTCTGATAATTTGTCAGATTATCCGATAATTGTCAGATTACCTTAATTATTAAATTTAGGAAACAGGAAACAACAACAACAATCCTGTTCCCTAAATTTAAAGTGCACTTAAAAATTGCTAGCCTTATCACTCGTCCAACATTCAAAAGGATTGTAAATAAAATTCGTTATTTGCTAACCAGCTACATATTATGCACCGTGTAAAGTAGCGTGCAGACTGTGCAATATAGTGTACATGCCTGTGTAAAGTAGTGTATATGTTCTACAACATGCTGCTTTGTATAAAGGTAGATCAGTAATTTGCATATAATCTTTTATTATTTCATTTGAAATAAGTCTCAGTTTTAAATTATTGCATCATATAGGAGTATATTTTTATTAGTAGTTTTGTAATCATTCACTTAATCTAGACATAGTTCTTTTGAATATAACGCTATATCTTTTGCCTCTCGTGACTCGTTTACTTAATTTGTAAGGTTTTAGTTAAACTAACCAAGTTTATTTTAATTTAAATCTTTTCTATATCCTCTCTGCTTCAACTTCCTGTCAGAAGAAGCGCGCGTTTTTAGCTTATGCTAATTTTGAAGTACAGCCAAGCACTATTTAAGCCAGAGGTAGAAACCTCTCGGTGTGTGAGAGCTCAGACTCAGATCACGGTCACGCCGCTCAACGTTCGCCTGACCAGCTAGCAGTTTAAATTTATAAGCCATAGTGCTTACTACGTAATTGCATTGTAAAATAAATTAAAGTGCGGTAGTATTTAGTATATCTTGCTACGCACCCTTTTAGATAGAGGCCAATCTCCGCGAATTGCTCTGCGAAGCAAAGTTTGATTTAAGTTACATTTAAATTTATTTAAATTTATTTGATTGTTAAGTTCGACCAAAGTGTGGTCTTTTACTTTCTGTATCTCTCCCGAATTGGGAGGTTTGTATTTAATAGTAATTGAATAAAAGAGGATTTCAAATCCCTTCACGTGCAGTTATTATCCAGCCCAGCAGATACATCAGAACATAGCGTACCTTCCGCTCCCTGTTCCAGTTCAGGACTGAAAACTTGAGAAGAAACACCCTGGTAAATATTTCACAATGTCTGCAAAGAACACGCACCGAATACTCAGTCCTGATAAATTCATGTTTTTATTTTTAATGAAAAATTTAGATAAACTTATATTAAAGTGTACATTAATTGCCTAACCTCGACAGGTTATGAGTGTGAAAAAAGACATCACTTGTCTAAACTTTTTAAAGTGGTTATTAAAATTATAAACTATATAAACCTAACGAATTATTTTTCTTTATTCTTATTCGAACTTATTGCTTTAATATTTCTTATATATAGAGAGAGGACGATTTTATTCGAATTTTTTATTTCTGCGAAGAATCCTACGATAGAAATTGTGTGTCACTGCTGGATGTTGGGAGACTGAACTATGAAATTAAAATACATGCATACATGCATAAATTAAATTAAAATATATGCAAATCAATACATTATTAATAAGATGTACAGTGAGGGAGAACGGTATTCCTTCCCCCTTGGTTAAAAGCATTTTAGATAATTTTTTGTTGATTTGCTTATAAATTGTTTGCAATAGATATCAAATTCTTAAACTAGAGATGTTCTGTACATGTGTTAAATTAATATAACAATATTTTGTAACGCAACAGAAATGCTTTAAAAAGTATAAGTCCATTTAAGAAATTTCAGTTTTCTCATATGCGCTTTTGTCCTTGGTCCTTTGGTTTTTTGTCCTTTGTTTCATCATTAGCTAGTGGCAATTTACTGCTTTCTTCCGCCTTTTGTTAAAGGTGAAAATGAAACGCCAATGGATGCTAGAAATCTCGTTATAAAATTATTTTAAAATGGTAAATCTCTATGTGACATATGAAGCATGATAAATAAATTTATATTATTTTACAGTATATTGTAAATAAGTTTAAAAAGACTAGAACTGTAGAAAATAAGTACAGACCTGAAAGATCATTGAAAGCGAGAAAGACAAACTATTCATTTGGATGTAAATTAAATCAAATACTCTTGTAAACTTGCGTCCGAACTTTGAAAAGCTACCAGAAAAAAAATTACAGCGCAATTAGAAACTTGATTAAAATGTCTGGATATTAAGCTTAAGTATGTAGAAGAAATTTGCTCAGAAAAAAGCCATCATTTAGCCATCCATAATATTTATATTATTTTAGAGTATATTGTAAATAATCTTAAAAAGAGTGGAACCGACAGCCTGGAACATCTTTTCACAGACCGAAAACACCAGATTTTACAAAAGAATCGATTATTATCAATTTCGGTGTAAAGAATTTTGAAATCAAGTAATTTTTTCTTGATAGTGAAATGGATGTAGATTAGAGGGGAGGAACTAGTTATGAGGTTACTTAGGAGGAACTAGTTATGAAGTTACCTCATCCCTCAAGGTCGCACATCAAGGCTCGTCCATTAGATACGACCATCTCAGGCGCGGGTCGTTGGAATCGCAAGGCTCAACGCACCACGCAGGGTACTAAGCAAGGAATCGAAGGACTGGCTGCCGAACCAGCCTGCTCGGAAAGTCGAAGCCACCTACCTTCCGGGACGGTATTGACTGCCCCTTCCGGCACCAAGAATCGGATCCGGGATGTTATGCTCCGGTGCCGTGACTGCCAAGGTACAGACCCGGGTCAGCACAATAAAGTACAGCAGGCGGGAGTGGGAAGGAAAACTGGTGAAGCCATAATGAAAGAAGGTGTACAAGCAACGGTAAAACAAAATGGGAGGAACTGTAATAGCGTGGGGGTATACGGCGGCAAGAAGTGTTGGAAACTTGTATATAACTGTTTGAATTTTAAATAATAGTGGTTATTTGAACATTTCAAATATCAATTTTAAACGAAGCGTGAAAAAACTTTTTTTTAAATTTGTACTTTCAAAAAAGGAATGATCCCAAACATAAAAGTGGAATTAGGAAGAAGTAATTGTTATACAATACCACACATATTGTAAAAACTTCACCACAGTCACTAGGCATTAACCCAGCTGGATGTATTTGGGAAAAAATGAAAAGCAAACTTCAGAAATACTCAATATCAAATAAGCATAATCTTAAATATCATTTAATTTACAAAAACAGAAAAACATTAACAAATACATTTGTAAAATCAAAGCCTAAACGTTTTCAAGCTGTTACAAATGTAAAACGATATTGCACTAAGTATTAAAATGTTTCTCTTTGTTATTATATTGGCATAATATTGTGTATGTGAATAAATTATCTCACTTTTTTATTATGTGCAATGATGGTTTTTAATTTTATTAAGTGTCTATATTAATTACGTTGTATTGAATTAAATATTCATCATAAAATTTTCAATTATTTTCAAAACGCCTAAGTTCATAAACAGTTTTTCCTCGTCGTCGATCTCTTTTTGGAAGGCAGTAAGTACTACAAAGATTCTTCTTTGAAATGAAGATGCATGTCTTGTTCAATCAACGAAGTTACTTTAGTCATTTCACTTGGAAAAAAAACTCTATTCTTTTCATGACGGCGGAGAAGTAAAGCGTTTTCCAAATTTGCCCTTTTAACGTACGCCATAAAGGTTCAATTATGTTGAAGTCAGGAAATTGTATAGCATATGAAACACATTCAAGCTTATTATCATGTTCTTTGAATATTTCTTGCACCAGGTTTCCGATCATCATTGCATTGTCATTTTGATGAGTTGTCATCTTTATTGATCATTGTCATCATGATCAATGGTATTTCCTTTGGAATACAATTTTGAACAAATGGGTACACTCTATCAATCAGAAGCATTTCATATTGATGTGACCATCATGAAAAGTCAGTATTTTTAGAAACTTCTACGATACTGCTGCGGGTAACCTTCATCATCTTATCTCAATATATGATACTGGACAAGAAGCAGAACTGATCATGCGCTTTTATGACGTGTTTTACAATTATCTGTGCCAAAAGCTGGAAAGACTGTGAATGTTTACTTACCGCTGAATGGTACACTTTCTGTACTGTGTAACAAGGAAATTTTGATACCACTGGAACTAGCTTTTAGAACGATCACTTTTCTTTGGCTGCTCGACCATGCATTAGCTCTGTGTAATTTCCGACGAGCACTGTTTATAGAAATGGGAGCTCAGGAGTACAATAAATTATGTCATATTCTGAATAAATGCTCTTTTGCGCTTTATGGTTACATTTTTTTAGCATTTTAACATATGTTTAAAGTAATCTTCTCTAATTCAGCGATTACTCCAAAATGAGAAAAGTATTACTTTGGTAACAAATACATGAGTCAGGTAACCACATGTCATATTTTGAATTATTTCATATTTGTGTCTTACAATTCTTAATGCTTAAAATCAGCACCTTTAATGCCAATCTGGATTCATACCCTGTATTTTGTTGTTGTTGATAAAGTTGGAAATCTTTCAGCATTCTCAATCATAAATGCAAATGTTGAAATATGGAGAGCTACTCATATATATATATATATATATATATATGAGTTTCAGTTTTATCATCCAGCACTTGTAAATAATCAAGCATACTGTCGTATTTTCGAACTTTAAAGCTATCAGACCAGATACTCCAAACAGAAATCCTGACCTTTCGATACTGCGTAAGGCAGACATAGAAACTGTAGTCAAATGAAATGAGAATGAGATGATCTTCGTTTCTCTAAAGCCTTATCTCGTACTATCGATTTTCAGATGACTCAGCATAAGGCGTCATGGTCACTGTACACCCTCTGAAGTCTTTCAGTAAATCTATGCCTTTCTAATTATGGAAAACTATTCTGTGCATATGTCTGCTTATAGGAACTAAATGAAGCTATTTGAGTTTTTGGAGTATAAGACATAAAAAATTAGCTATGCTCGTACCAGAATTAAAACCACGGACCTTCCTATGCTGTGCGGATGTGATGCCAGTTGCACCGCAATATCTGCATGAGAAAAGGTGATAATGTTTTAGATTCTTCCTCACTTAAAGGGCGAATAGGGTGAGAAGAACGAGATCATGCCGGCCAAATTCAGATAATAGCAAATTATCGACATTTTACTTCAACCGTGCTGTAGAGTGAGTATATTAGTTTTTAAGAAGCGGTAAGTGGGATAAATCAATAAAGCACTCGCTGTGATTTAAGCTCCTGTTTTCTAGATTGCAAGGCGGGTGTGTTGCAAGTTACACTATAACAGCATGCACGGGGAAAGGCGAAAATTCCATATAGCTGTAATGATCATATGCTATCCTCAGAGTTATTTTAAACATTATGACTTATTTATTATAACCTGTTAGTTTTTCGTTTTTTAATTATGATTGCTAATTGCTTCTTCGGTTTACGAAATATTTTCTCCGAGTACTCTAACTTTATAAAACATAAGAAATCCGTATAAGCTATTTGTAATCATGGCTCTAATCTTAATATAAACATTCGCTGCTTCATTTATCAATAAAGTACAAGATTAGAGGATACTGGTTTATATTTTATTAGCATGCTTAATTTATAAATTCTGTTAAAATACCTATCTTAATATGTAAAGTCTTATGGCATTCTCCCTGTTGTGATCTCGTAATGTAAGTTGTTACATGTCCAGCTAGTTGTTAAAAAATCCGTTTGACGATGAAGCAGTTGATTTTTATTATCCCCTTGTTCCGAAAAGGTCTTATACTACATATGATGGCGCTCCAATTAAAATAAGTGTCCGAAAACTCATCAACTGGACAACCAGATAGCTTGTCTCTCCCCAGTCGCCTTTGAGATACAACGTTAGGAATTATTGCAACCACTGCATTCTCTCGTGTGTGCTCTCGCTATATCAAAGAATAGAGTATTGAACATCTATCTTGTTGTCATGGTGATAGGAGAGACGATTGACATAGCCTTGACCCGAGCTCGATTCTCAGAGATAGCACTGATGTAGGTATGCGTATAGTGTCCCTGCGATATGGGAAGATTTAAAATACTTTCAAGCTAAATATCGTATCGAGAAGCTGAAAAGGGTAGAATGCCATCGGATCTGTCTCCGGTGGAGGATTCTGCTTCAAGTAGAGACAGAGCTAGAGAAGTTCGTCCTGTCACTGATAAAAGGGAATTCACGCGATAGTCTATAACGTCATTATTGTCACAGCCCTGAGGCTTAAAAGATGTTAATTGCGTTCAAACCTGTAAAACACAGCATAAACCGTAGCCAGCGAGAGATGGCAAAATTTGCGCTTGCTTGAACGTGTAGCTGACTCAGCGAAATCTTCGGCTGAATGTCAGTTTGTGTTTCCTTCGCTGTGATTGGTCGGTTCTTTTACTAGGTTGGCATAACGTTGAGCAATTAGAACACGAAGAGAAAATCCTTATACCAGTTTCTTAGACGTGGGTCTCTATATTGCAGGTGTCTGTAACGTCTCTGTAGTTACTTAGCCACGTAATTCGGCTTACGCCACCTGTGACCCCAAAGCCATCTTGTGAACATTTCATAATGTTCCCAAGACCTAAACCAACGATACGCGAAATCATAGCCTTTTAGCTACGATAAAATTTGTGGGCTTGTCTGATGTTACTGTCAATCAGTCGAGATAAAACACAGGAGTAATACTGGATTACAAAAGCAAAACACGTAGAAATATTTTTCGTTGAAAATTACTCTGGAAGTTCATTAATTACCGGCACATTTTCATTATGAATGATTTAACCAATTCCTTATAAAACCAACTTTTGTTTAGGTAAATTTCGTTTTTTAGGGAAATTCTTCCCTTGTTAGGAAGAATTTGGAGTTTCTTATAGGTCAGCTTCATTTAAAAAAAGATATTGTTTTTAGGACTAATTCGCGCATTTTCAATAAACTATTAATTTGAATAGCATTTTCGAATACTTTCTGTACAGTTTTTCTCAGTCTTCTCTTTTGAATAAGAGTTGTTTTTGTACAAATTTCCCATTAAGGCTGTCTTTTGTATTACGTTTGAATATTTGCATGTCCATAGTAGAGAACCGAAGACACGTCAGGAAAGTTTCATGTCATTTGGAGATAAAAAAATATCATTTTACATTTTTGGACAATTAATTAATAGCGATATGGATCTTGAAATGAGAGGACGGACGGAAATGCGTGTTCTGCACTTATTAGCTTTTCAGGTTTAATGCTTTAGATACTTACCCTTAAGTTCTATTTGAAGCATTAAACAAAGGGTGATTAATAGTTTTTTATTTGTTTACCTTAATGTATATTTTTTGTGACCTTTAATTACTTTTCCCATTTCCGTTTTAAAAAGCAAATTTGCCAAATATTTTCCAACTTTAATAATATAAATATTAATATTAAACAATAACACATTCTCACTACCGATTGCTGATTAGCACTTTTAATTCAATGTTCAAAATGTTTTTCCTAAGATTAAAATAATCCTCTAAGAAAAAGTTTTAAAATGTTAATAATTTCTTATATATATATAATCAGTTTGGATATTTGCAATAGGCACCAAATACAGCATCACCTTTATTAAAATTATGTTAATAATTAACGCACTCTAAGCAAGTACGAAATAGTTGGTATTTATCTTGTTGCGACACGAGACTGGTTTAGATTTACTTTAAATATTATACTTGTCGTTTCCATGTAACAGTAAACAAGCTAAGACATATAAGGTAGTAAATTTTCAAGTCGAATCTTGACTTGTATTCTAATAATGTACTAAACTAAAATAAATCTTCATAATCTGATCAGGGGTGTCTGGTGAAATACCCACTATTCTTCTTGTTCTTGTATTCTTCACGAAGGCGAATTTGATTTCAGAGACGACTATTAGATTGCTATTCAGAAGAAATGTGAGAGCAGTTTTTATAAATATTAACAAATGTATATCAAGAGTGAACTATAGAATTTCTGGAAACTACGAAAGACGATTACCGTATCTCCGCTACATAAAACTGATTTCTTTCAGCTTTATTTAAACTGAAATTTAAGCCATTTCAAAATTAATCAGATGAAAAAAACTCTTTTTCTCCTGAATTCCTTAGGTAATTTTTCATCTGACGGCGTATTAATTTTCCGGTAAAAAATACTGTAAGGCTTCCTGAATTTTTTTAAATCACATTAGATAATTCTTAGTGGTACTGAGCAAGTACTTACAATTGCAAGAATTCAATCTTCTCTGCCTAAAGAAAATGGTTTGGAATAACTGCATATTTTACAAAATATTATTTCTTTACCACATGACGATTAGATTTAAAACAAGCATCATAATTTCATACATATTTAAAAATGAATTTAACTTCCTACCATATCTGAGTGCCGAATGTTCACATAAGTAGAAATTGGATAAAAGGAAGTAAATACGTATTCTTTTGAGTGCCAAAATTTCACAATTAACTTTCTAGCGATTGCATCACTTTATAATCTTCTTTCATTACCTTAAAGCTCCTAGTATATTTCACAATGCCTTTAAGGTTATTACTTTGAAATAAATTTTTAAAAACGTTGATTTACATCATAATATATAAAACCACTCATGTAAAACTATTTCTTTTGAATTATGGATGCAAAAATTTTATTTTAAATCAATTCTTTTTATCTGAACTCAAATTTAATATTTAAGTAGCAGCTGATTTAATTTGCAATTTGAACTGTGCCTAGTTCAAAATAACGTCGTTGAAAGATATGATGCGTTAAGAGGAAAAAAGGAAATTTAATTTGAATTCATAAAGTCTTTCGTCATACCTTTAACAGTAATCCTGCTTCTATTTTCTGAGTTATTCAGCAATATGTTTGAGCAGTTATTATTATTACAAAAAATGAAACGAAATTAAATTTTGGAGCAGATTTCTTAAATCATATTGTTATGCACATTAAAAACTGTATTCTTATTTTCAAACTCAGTTTCTTTTTAAGTTACCATTTCGTATCTTATGTTTGTAAAGAATTTTATGTTTTTATTAAAAGACGATCAGTTTCACATTTCCTGTTGTTTTGTAATTTGTTTTACTGTGTGGACTCAATCATACAGGTAATTAATACTTAAGAATAATTCCAAAAGTTTCAAACGTATTTCATCTCGAAATTTCACACGAACCTGTGCTGTGTTGCGTAACAAATCACAGCAATTTTACACTAATTCGAGCATGTCTGAGTTGATTTAATTATGCATGAAATGATGGAATCATATTTGTATTGCAGATGCATGTATACCTTAGAAAAGAAGACTGAGATACCTGCAGTCATGGGTTGCAAATATGGGCTATTTCTTTATTGTCCTTGACAAATATTTTTAACGCTTAAATTGGAACAGTAATGTATTTTTAATTCAGACTACTAACAGTAAAGCTAAGAATGAAATATTCTTCTGACTCAAAAGTCTGAGTTAATGCACCAGCTACTGATGCCTAGAATTATTAAAGGATAAAAATGATAAATTTCAGTGTTCCGAATTTGAATATTTCTCCGCCATCTGTAAAAAACAAACTCAATCAATTTAAATGAATTTACAAAAAAAAAAAAAATGCTAAACAAACAAAACGGAAAGTATCTTGAAGAACTTCATCGGTATTTCACAGATTTTTTTTAAATATATTTAAAGATAGCTGAAGCAGCAAACGTTCGCAGATTGGCAATAGCGAAGCGAGAGGAAAGGAATGAGATGTGTCTTAGATGAAAGCTTTGTTCATAATACATCGGCTTCAGCTCAGATTAGTCCCTGTTGGCTAATAATATGTTTCGTTTTCCAAATTTAAAATTATTACTGGTTGCGTTATGTAAGCATCTGCGTCATGAGCTTTATGCAGAAATCATATGACATGGATTAACTATTAAGTTACTCAGTTTAATGCTGTTTATTGAAAGAGGTTCCAATTTTTATGACAGAATGGAGAAATTACTAAATTTCAAGTGGAGAGTTGGGAAATATTGTAAATTAAAGTCAGAATTTCAGTTTTCGTGTTTTTAATATTACAGAGCTACTTCAGTATTTTTACAAGATTCTACCGCCTAAGCAGTACTTCCCAGAGCATTCGGAGAGGCTCCTTCCTTTGTGGAAGTTAGAGCTTTCACCCATTTGGTACCATCTATAAACACTATGCAAATGTGCCTGTATTTTAAAGGGCTCATTTTCTTCTGCGACATCGGTGCGTCATATCGAGGTAACGGATGTGTAGTTATGAACATTAAAGTCTTACTAATGCAAGAATAGGATTCAACAAGTTCTGAGGTTTTATTTATTGACTAACAATTAACTTTAGTTAAGCAATTTTCCTTTAACTCTCGTTTTCCTCCACGCTTTCCTGCCAGGATGTTAATCAGATAGCGCGCTTGCATTCAAATTAAGGTAAAAAGAAGTGCTATTTAAGCGAGCCTGCTATGCCTGCTTGAAGGCCATGCTGTTACTTTGATTTATAAACGATTTGATTCTGTGGCGTTGAGTGCTTCTAGCCATTAGGCTTGTTCCGCCGGCTTCGTCGGTCGCCTTTCTACGCGTTAATTTATCCTGGGAACCGTTAGGCTAGATTTATTACATTTTATTTTAAGTTCAACATTACATGTTTGAGTTAAGCCAGAAGTGTTGGCATATGTAAGCCCAAGTGGGGCCATTTGTTCAACTAAATGTGATTGAATAAAGGTCCTTTACACCCTTCTTCTAACTTTGTCTGTTGTTGTCAAGACTTGGGGATAGTTTCTCATAAAGTCTTTTGAGAGCTGTTTAGTTTATGCTACCAGAAAGAACGAGACTCTATAAAGTTCCTCTTCGAAAATGTAATAAAAGCAAGATCATAACGCGATTTCTAAATCATAAAAATGGAGGACTGTATTTCAGGATCTAAACATGTTGCCTAGATTGTCATTTCGCGGATTAAGAAAAATATCAATCTTTTAATCAAGTGAAACTATTCAAACGACTTCGTTTTCTTTTCTTTTCACCGTTACTTTTATACTTTTTTCTGGACCATTTTATTAATATCTTTTTATTGTGATTTTTTCACTACTGCTGTTCGCATGAGGATTTATGTAATACTTATTGCTTCTTTTTTCAGCCCACAATGGTTGAGTAAAACTTTTCAAATTGATAGTTCTTCTGAGGCTCAAGTCGCTACGAACTGTTTAGCTGCAAGCAGCTTTCGAGATTTCCCCGAAGTGTGATGTTTAAATAAGACATTTGTCACAAAAAAGGACTACACATATGCCCTATGCTATGCAGATAGCTTTAGTTTGCTTTGCTGTACTCAAAATAACCTGTTTCCCTCTGCCTGCTTCTCGTATGCCTCTTTACAGTTTTTACCTTTTATTTCTTTATCGCCGTTTCTGAAGGTGTGTACGTATACACATATACAAATTTGTACCCAGTAAATATTCTTCTGAACAGAAAACCACTATCTTAATCGTATGTACTTTGAATGCAATTTTTGAAATAATAGCTTATGCTATCTTCATTTTGTTTTCAGTATGACTGTTTTCCTTTGATTTGCTTTCGCATTCATGAAATATTTGAGTTTTCTATGTATTCACTTCTGGCCAAAAATGTTAGGTTCCTTTGGTTGGTTTTTCCTCCTGTGTTAGCCCAGTGGAAGAAAACTAGTAATAATTGTTATGCGCATATATATATGCGGATATATATATATATATACAGGGTGGTTATAAAAGCTAACTTCCCAGATATACCAATCCCTAGCGGCCCATCTGTTCAACCAACAGAAATAATTTCACATGTTGTTATTTGAAAGTATTTGAAGTCTCGAAACTGGGATGATTTTAAACAAAAAAGATCTTACCGTCATGGTTAAAAAGAAACAATTTCGAAATTTTCGAAGGGCAACAGCCACTTGTTTCCTAATCAGTGCATTGAAAAAAACCATAAATAGCGTTGGTAAGATACACATATGACGAAAACTTCCGGCATAAAATATTTGCAAAGAAAAGCATTGTAAGCGACCAATGACAACACAATACAGGAGCCGGAATTTTTTTTTAATTAGAATTGCAAGTTTACATTGGGCTTACCTTCAAGATGATAACGTATTGCATGCAGGATATTATTGACAACAATGACGAACTTGTATCTGTATAACGATAAATCTGTATAGCTTCACGTTTTATGGCATCTTTCAGCTCTGATAAATCTTGTGTATTTGATGTGCACACCTTAGATTTCAGATAAGTCCAGAACCAGATATCCATCAGATGAGGTCGGGGGATCGCGGTGGCAACGAAACTGTTAAGTTACAGGAGATGACTCTATCTAAATCTTTGACACGTTGAAAATTTGGAATTCCAATTGTAATCGTGAAAGCTGTATTGTTTTAAATCATGACTATCTCGAGGGCATACTTTCTGATAACAACACCTAAAGTTCTTTTAGTTGAGCGGATAGGCCGCTAAAGGTTCATATACCGGGTACGTTTCTCTATGAGCCCCATGCATATATATATATATATATGTAATATATATGTGTGTGAGTATAATAAAACGCATTTTAGAAGTACTGAAGTAAGAACACTGAGATGCAGAAACTTAGAAATACTGATTGCATATCATGTAGAGTGGATAGATAGTATATTGAAGAGAAAGAATCCTGACTGCGTACAATGCTAAAGTTGAATCCGTAATAACTAAGAAACTTGGCAGTCAAATCGGATTAATTTCCATTTTATTTAGATTGACATTTGTGTCCACAATTCACTTCACGATCTAATCATGCCCATTTCCCAAACATTTACATTTTTGATACTGACTGTTGCAATAGGAAGAGAGCACAGTGAGAAAGCATCATTACAGCAAGAGAGGTAGAAGCTCAAGCGCCTTTTTATCCAATACGGAGAGTTCACCAAGAGAACGTTTTCGACGGAAAGATTTCAGTTCTTAAAATTTGGAGTTCAAGTTCTGATTTTATCAATGTTATCAGCGTTACGCAAGCTCTGTGACATCGGTTAATCTAGAAATGGCGCAGTCCAGGAGAGGTATTATTTTTTGAACAGAGAGAGGAAACTTTCAAATTAAAAAAAGGATTAAAAGCCTATTGCTAAATTTCAAATTTCTTACACAGTTTTTATCTTACCTATCGGTACGTTTCTCTATGAGCACCATATTACATACATAGAAATCATAAAACATTAAACTAATTATCTCTCAGCAAGTGATAATTCTGTTTATTTTTAAAGAATGCCTTTTTGAAATTGGCAATGACGAGAAAAGATATACTTAAAGAAGTAATAGTCACTTGTGTTTAAATTTTCCTGTGTTGGTAAAAAACAAAGTATTTGTGTAAGTATTTGTATTAGTTGCTTTGTATTTTTTTCATATATAAATATATTATAATAATATGAATATATATATGCATATATTTGTATATATATCCATATTATTATATATATATATATACATAGAGAGTATGTTTGTATGTATATATACACACATACTCAATATATATATATATACACTCACGTTTGTGAAAATTGCAACACCAAGAAGGAATCGTCATAATTGAATGCAATTTAATACACAGTTGAGTGGTAGTGGTACAAATAAATGATTAAATGTTCAAAGCAAACAAACAAGAACAAGAGATCGGAATCAGTATTTTGTGTGGCCACCACG